>OVBA01001271.1:2383-46632 GCA_900406435.1 Lepidium aucheri
ACGCTGGACTCGATGAACACCAGATTCGTATTTAAGCTTGCTATAGACACGATTTCCTTTTATTTCTATCACACATGTCTTGTAGCCTCCATGTTCAGCCTTATTAAGTAGAAAGATTAGAAGCTTTATGAGTGAGAAACATGTCTCTAAGTTCCCGTTCTCTACTGCAATATTTATCACACTCCTTAATATGCCCAAAAAGAAACAAAGCATTTTACCTCTGAGCATGAAACCAGAGAAAACTTCCAAGAGCTGCGCTCGCTGTACCTCTGATACATCCGCACCTGACAAGAATAATGGAAAGCAGAATAATTCTCTGTAGGATCTGAAGTTTTCAGTTATGGCATTGGCTGCACTTAGCCATGAGATATTTGAAAGTTTTATATGAAATAGGATTAAAACAAAATGGAATCACCATCCAGTTGCGTTTCATTTTCAAAGTTTTTTAATTACCGATGATCAGAAGGCACTATAATCAGATGGAGAAACAGAAGAAATAAAGGAAAGCATGTACCTACAAGGTCACCAGTCCAGAGTGCAGCTTCATCGCCACCAGTTCCTGCTCTAACTGCAGAAGGAATTAGAAATTCAGACTCATTCACAAGTAGATAAGTTTAACAATGGAGGGAAATCCAAACAAAAAGGGAGAGTTTCAGTAAAATGCTAGTGTAGACAAAAAAATACCATTTGCCGACACATAGTTAGTCAGTTACCTTCGAGCAATATGTTTCTGGCATCAAGAGGATTGGAAGGAAGAAGTAACACCTGACACAAAGGAAACACCATGTGACAATTTGAGGATCCGAATAAAGAGGTAAAAACAACATTTTCACTTATATGAAAATGAGCAATATTTATTCAGAATTTCAGCTGCTAAATGACTCAGCTCTGCAACCAAAGTCACAGGGCATTGCCTAGTTAAAAAACGGTATAAACCTTAAGTTGTTTTTCCAGCTCCTCAATTTCTTTAGTGAGCGAATTGATTTCACTTCCTATCATTTCAGCCATATCTTCATCATCTTCAGCCTCTTTCGCCAAAACTAAAACAAGAAAGGAATCAAAACACGCTTCCTAGTAATAGTATTGAAGCATATAGAAACAAAGTAGGAAACTTCAATGGACCTTTGTTTTCTAGTAACTGCTTCTCACAGTCCTTGAATCTCCTGTAGACCGATACAACCTAAGATAATCCACGCTTAATTCAATTCTAAAACCTTATTAATAGTTGCAAACTTTTAACAAAGAAGAATGGAGTGCAAATGCAATACCTCGTCAAGCTCTGACATGGACTGTGCTAGTTTTTGGTACTCAGAAGGATTTGAAACAATATCTGGGTCAGCTAATTTCACCTACATATAATTCAAAACTCTTAAAATGATTTAAAAAAAAAAATCATTGATGCAAGAAGTTTAAGAACACTAAACATACCGATAACTCCTTCCATGTCTTCTCAACAGACTCCATTTTCGTAATGAGGTAAGGTTCCTAAAATTTCGAGCAAATTAGACGAAAACGTACAAAGTTTTTGAATATCGAAATAATCAAAATTGGGACTAAGAATCATCACTTACGGCCATACAAACGAGTCGTCGAGACGTGCGAGATGGAGAAAGCGGCCAAGAGACTAGAGATACTCCTGGTGGTGACTGCCTCGAACGTAAATTTAATGGTAAAGAGTGAAGATGGAGAAAGGTTCGAGCTGTTGGACTCGTCGTCATCGAGCTATTCATTTGTATAGTTCAGAGGTTGAAGAAGATGACTGGCGCGTGACTTGTTCCTGGATAAGAAGCCAATGTTAAGACGTGTTTGGCTATTAAGATAATATTATCCTCAGCTTATCTTAAATTTGTTGGCCCGTTAATCCCACAATAGTGGGCCTAGTATTCTTGGTTTCACCTATGAGGAGGCCCAATAACCGTAAAGTCAAACCTTCTGAGCCTACCGGAAGTTGTCGTACAACTTAATATAAGCCTATTTTGAGACGTGTTTGGCTATAAGGATAATATTATCCCCGGATATGGAAGCCTATTTTGAGACGTGTTTGGCTATAAAGATAATATTATCCTCAAAGGAAACCATGTTACCTTTAATTTGTTGGGCCGTTAAGCCCATGTTATCCTCATCTTATCTTAAATATGTTGGCCTGTTAAGCCCATAGTAATTTTATATTTAGTTTCACCTGTCAGGAGCTCAATGGCCCAATCAATGTAGAGTCAAAACCTTCTAAACTTGTCAGAAGGTTTCCGTACATTTTATCGTTAGCAGATCTTTCATTTCATCGTCACTTTCCGGCGACGATGGCTAATATCTACAAGATCGCTAAAGCTTTACCCTTCTCAGGATTCTTCAGGTTCCTCCATTTGTTATTCAATTTTCCTCTTATTCGATTGAATTTACGTCTGGTTAAATTTGTTAGATTTTCGATTTCTGTCAAAGCTAGGTTTTTTATACGTTGGGTAATGCTTGATCTTCGTTTAATAATGTTTATACAGGAAGAGATCATTTTGTGTTTGTGTCTGTGTTTGTGTGTTATGTTGAACTAAGATTTTGTTTTTACAGGCAGCTTGAGCGAGAAGCTGACACTGTGATCAATGTTCTTCAACCTGGACCTTTGGGAATTATAGAGCATAAGTTCTCAGCTCAAGAGATTCGAGAGGCTAAAGCTACAGTTGCTAGAGCAGTAGATAACTGGAGAAGACATTCTGAGGTAGAACATGCAAATGGTCTTCTAAAAGATTACATCTTAAAGTGAACAAGTTGAACAAATCTCTACTCTTTGTGATGAATAAAGGTCTTGCTTTCTGTTGAACAATCTTTGAAGCTCGATGAAAAGAAATATATAGAAGCAAATGTTTCTCTGTTATTGCTAAATCATTTTTTAGCTTACATTGATTGATATAACTGATCTTAGGACCAGAGTTGTGTAACTATAGACTTGCACTTGTTGAAAACATAATCGTGCATTGGTAAAAACTCGAAACATGAAAAAAGGCAAAACAACTATATATCATTCTCATCTTATTCTATTCTAGCTTGCATTTGGACTTTCTTGTTGTCCTTTTAAACCCATATGGCTCCGGCTCTTCTTAGCAACGCAGCTAGTTGGTTCTTGACTTGGAGAGTCATTACCTGATTAGCACCACCTATCAACTGTTCTCCTATGAACACAGCTGGTACACTGGGCTTACACCCCATCTGTACCAATGCCTTCTCCATCTCTTGACCATTCGAGAACTGGTCTAACTCGTAAACTGTCATCTTTGCCCCAAACCCTGAGATCAGAGTTTGAATTGAATGGCTCATACAGCAAGAGCTTTTGCTGAAAATCACCACTGGTTTGTCTGCAACTAAACTTCGAATGCTTTCCATTGGATATGTATATAGAAATGTGATTCAAATGTAGGACTTAGTGTAACTGTTTGAGAGGGAACTCAAGTATCTTTACGTTTGTTTTTGCTTGGATACTATCTATGCAAAGTAAGCCTATTTATAGAGTTAGGTAGTTGGAGAAGGGTAAGATTTGCTTAAATCAGATCTTTGTCACTACTTTACTTCCCTCTGAGTGATGTGGCCTTTGGCGTTCTCTAAAAACTGCATGAACTTAGATTCTTTATCAGTACCAAGTTGCATACACAGTTTTCCTTGTATTTCTAATAACGAAAATATCCTTGCTACATGGTTTGTAATGATCCACGGATCCAGGGACGTATACAACAGTGATTATTATATACTCCATATTGCTTCTGCTTTTTATTTTTTGCAATATCTTTTGCTTTTCATGTATCCACTGAATGTGAAGATTGGATTATGATTTATCCAGTTAGATGCCTATCTTTTCAAGCAACAATAGATTCCCCACAAGTTTCAGGCTCAAAAGGAACGGAAAGCAAGAAATAAAAACGACACTTTCTTACTAGTGACCTGGAGTCTACAGAGCAAGTAAGTGAGTCATACACAGATCTTTGCTTTTAGCTTTCTCACTATTGACAAAACTATCTTGAATCAGAACATTGATTATATCTAACTGTGAGAGAATTGAAGCTGAACTCTTAAAGAGTCTTTGGTGTTAGTTGCATTGACTCATGAGGTTGAGAATCCATGTTTTCGTTGCGTTTTCAACTTTCTGAAAATGCAAAATGTAACAGGAAATAAAGCATGATTCTGACACCAGATTTGGAAATCTACAGAAATGAAGAACTTTTGGCAGATTCTTGATAAGCCCATGTGTCAATTTTTTCACCATTGCTGAATCAGCATAGATTCCTCATCATTTTTCTTTTCTTTTCTCATGATTGTCATCTTCTGGTGACAAAATCTCAAGATTCGGAAGGTACAACTTGTGAAGACAGATCTACAGAACTGTCTACCAAAATGGCTCGCAAAATTGTTCAAAGGTCATATGTTTCTTACTGTCATTTTCTCCGTACGAATTGCTACATTGGTGTTTGGTAATTAAACATGAACTGCGTGGAACAGTAGATTATGCTTTGCCTTGTACCAAAGAAAAACCAAAAAGTTACAAAGCCTGTTCTTTTCTTCAAATCAAGCAAACATTAAAGAAAGAATTACAGTTCATTTAGAAACTTTGGGTTTTGTTACAAAAGTACTTTTCTTAAAGCTCGAGAGATAATCCATTATCCGGTGATATTGTGGGCACGCACGACTGAGTTGTAATGCTCGCCAAGCCCAAAAGCATGCCGGTGATAAGACAATAAAATGCTCGATTCGTCACCGGATTTATACTCTGTGCCCATTTCAACATCTGGAAATGATCCTGAATACACCATTATGTGTTTCCTGAGACAATGTGTTAACGCTCCAAGCTCCAACTGACCACCCCATGCTGCAGTTTGCTCCACTTCTCTGCAGTAGTTCTCAAACCGCACTTCTGCAGATCCGTTATTGGACTCGCCCTTGGATTCAGGCTCGGTTTCTGACAAGAAAAACGGCATGAATTCGGTTTTGTGCTCTCTCATGTATGAAGCAGCCATTTCTCTTAGCTTCTGGAATGTGTAACGAGACGCACCACCTGAAAGATTAGCAAGCTGGTTTTCTACAGCTCGGTAAAGACAATGCCCGTCTGGTTTGATCTCACTGATTGTTAATCCCAATGGATTAAGCTTCTTCTCAAGCTTTTCATTCTCAACCATACGATCACTGGTCAAATTGCTTTGCTCATCTTTGATTCTCTGCTCTCTGTCTGCTTCTTCCTTGGCTCGTTTCTCACGTCGCTTCACACTCTTGCTTGGTTTTGAGTGTTCTTGTTGAGCAGTGACTGAGACTCCAGCAATAGCTCTCACTAAAGTATCAATATCTCCTTTCTTCTCATTTGTTTCATCTTTAGCAACGCTGCTACTGCTGCTAAAACCCTGTGAAGCAAGTTCTTTCAACTGCTTCTCCTTAAGCTTAGTTGAGAGTTTCGAAATATCTTCTTCCACTTGCTTCTTCTTAGCTTTTTGTTCAGCTTTGCTTCCTTTTGCAGCTGCCTTTTTCATCTCTGTCTCCTTGTTCTGAAGCTGTTTAATCTCTTGCCTACAACATCACCATAAACATATGATACAGACCAACAAACAAGACATCTCCAACTATCCAAAGTGGGTAAAAATCGAAACTTTCATTAGAAAATTAAAAACCCTAATGATGATTCTACCTGTGACGAGCAAGCATCTCATCAATTGATTCATGTCGCTCCTCAGAAGCATTAACTGAAGTTTCTTCAGAAACAACCTCTACAGATTGGTCTCCCATTAAAATAAGCCTACAAATAGATACAAAAAAGGTTTCAAGCCAATCAAAATTAACAACATCTACATTTTCTGAGGATAAACAAGATCAAAACCTGTTTCTCACTTCAATATTTCAAACAAAATTCAGTGATACTCAACACAAAAGTAATACAGTAAACTTAATTTTCTTTGCCTTAAGACATTAAATCAAACATAAATCGCATTTCAAGTTAAAGTAACAGTTTCAATTATCAATGATGAAGAAACTCGAGATTTTAAAAAATCAAAAATTAGTACCTTTTGTCGAAGGAGAAAACTCGATTTTTTTTGTGATTTAGGGTTTGCAGGCGACAAAAAAACAGACAACGTTAAGTAATAAAAAAAAAAAAAAAAGGGACTGTATTACGTAAATGGGCCTTTGTTTTTGAGTAGTGAAGTTAGATTTAAGGTATTGGCCTATTGGGCCATAAAACCCATAAAAGCGAGACTCATTAATCCAACCAATAGTGGCGAAGCCCATAAATTCTTTTTTTTTTTTTTTTGGCATTTGGAATTAGGCTTGAACATATTATCTGGGATCCGATATCCTATCCGTTATCCGTCCCATTCTATCCCAAAATTTCGGGCATCCAGGTTACACGGATCTGGATCCGAATAATAAAATTTATGGATCCCGAGTATGGATCCGGATTCTGGTAATAAAAGTTTTTGGTCTAGATAACCAGATCTAATCTGATTTAGAATATGTAGTATATAATTTTTTTAACATGTATTAGTTCTATTAAATAATTTTAAATATATTAATCGGTAGATTAGTTTTCAATTTTTAAATCATATAATTTTTTTAAGTATTAATGTTGAAAATTAAAATATAAAACTATTTTATTCTATAGTTTTTAAAGAAATGTTAATATAAATTAGAAAAGAATTAATATATATTTGGTATTTTTTATTACAATAACTAATTTTTATTGTATTATAATACTATAAATTAATATATTTATTTTTATCATCTTTTTAGTTCAAATATTATATTCTTTTTTATAAAAAAATTATATAATATAATAATTTTGGATCTGGATATTTGTGGATGCATATTCAAATATCCGTGGATATCAAATCTCGAATATCTTTATTGTTCGGAGCCGAATCCGGGTAATCAAAACACAGATCTGAATCTGGATTCAGGTATTACAAAACTCTGGATATTCGACTCGTGCCCAAACCTATTCGGAATGTAGAATTTTTTTTTTTTGTGAAACTTTATTTCTTGATGAATGAATTTAATATTCCTTTAGAATTTTTTTTTTTTTTTTGACAGAATCAGTGGAGAACATAAATATTGACAAGTAGAGAGGTATTTATTATTCTGTCAGCGCTTTGAGATTTATCAAAAGTAAAAAAGAGATTCCAATCTATACATTATGAACAACTAACTCAATCTAGATGCGACGTGACATATAAATATAACAAACCCTATTTCGCTTTATCATAATGATTGATTCTTTCTACGTTGTTTTATACTTTTTAATGTAAAAACTTTGAACAATATGTTTTGTGTGTATTGTTTGAAGAGATTCAATTTAGCACACAATTAAGAAATAAACAAGGTGCAAAAGATTACAACCAAATACCAAGTATCTCCTTTCAAAATAGGTAATGAGTTCAATAAGTCCATTTGAAAAGGGTGATTTATACTTTAAATTTAGTATTATCAACGGCTGATCCCAAATATCGAAAGAAACTACATGTCAAAGATCTATAATGTTTATGCTTTATCGAAAAGAAAAAAATTACAAACAATCTACAAGTTTGTCGAATAGAAGATTCAGCTAAAATCCTAAATCGTCTCGATAGTCTATTTAGTTTTATGTAATTTTTCTCCTAAATTCTTTTTCCTTTTTCTTTTATCATCTCTTATGTATATATAGAGATCTTTGTGCTATATTTCGAACCACATATCTGATGTGGTTTTTAGTTTAGGATCGGTTTTTCGCAGAGCTGACATTAGACATATTTCTCTTGTAGATTGGTTGTAAGTGTCAAGTGGCTACAAAACTAAGTTGTTGCATACATTAAATACATCGTACTTTTTGCATATGTTAGAATATAATTGATATCCACATCGAAAGTTGGGGTTATTCTAACCTAATATATATAAGGTAGGGGCCAATCCACTCATTGTCAATTGGTTTTGAGTTGGAAGCCCATAATTTATCATGGTAACAGAATCCAAGATTTTGGCCCATCAGATACACTACTAAAAGTCTGTTGTGAGTTTGGTCCAATATGCATGTATCATCCTCATGGGTATGTTGTGATTTTTCGAAATGTTCGGTTATACCACATATCATCTCGAAATGACATTAAAATGTGATTGATAAGTTGGGTTCATTCTAACCTAATATATTTAAGATAGGATCAGTCAACTTATTGCTAATTAGTTTTAAATTAGAAATCTATAATTTATCAACATATGAACCTTGCGTGAGGCTATATCTTTTTAAGTCGAATTTATCTCTAATCTCAATATCTAGCAAGCTTAAAAATTAAGTGTTTTAAGAAGGATAAAGTCCAACTCCAACATCTATTAGTTTACTATAACTTAGGAAAAAATGGTAAAAAAGGGTTCTCAATACTTTCCACGTAATTACGAATCCTCAAAGGTGGGGAAATGTTTATCTTCAATTACATTGGTGAAGATATTTAAGAGAATATATATATAGAAATTAAATATATAAAAATGCATATAAAATTATGAATTATGCGTAATGATCGATTCACGTATGGCCAAGTGGAGAGTGTGTTAGATTCTATAGTGTTTGATTCCTAAGTATATCGGCCACAAAATTCATTGAAAGGTCGTCCAATTATTTAACATATATTTTTATCTTAATTATGATCTCGTATAATATCTGTGCCTCTTGATTTTTACTCTATATAATAATGGTGATGAATAATTGTATGTTAATGAATATGGGTAATCAAGTTGTGTAATAAATATCCTGTTTGATTCTAGCATATTTGGCTATAAATGAAATATTTCAATTTTATTATATAATTATTAGATACATAAATATATTGATTGGAAGAGCTTTCGTGAATAGGGAAAACTATCGATTAAACACTAAACTTATAAGATCTGACTGATTTAATTATACCTAAGCTTTTGATGTAATAATAATTTTCATTTCTATATTTTAAGAGAAAAAAGAATGAATATCTTGTATATATATATATAGACTACGCAGATGTTTTGAAGATAGTAACCAATCCTGAATACTAGTATGTTTTCTCTACTTATCTATAAAAAATTTCGAGATAAACTGTCTGTTTAGAAATTTTGTTATTCATGTTATTTTTCGTTCCCTGAATCATAAAACTAATTTTTTTATTTGTAATTTTTAAAAATAAACTTATGTTTTGAAATTCTTTATAATTTTGAAGTATTTTTTTATAATAAAATATCAAGTTGACAAAAAAAAATGGTTTACGGTTAACAAAGACAGCCAGACGACACATGGATAGTATCTTCATTTTTTTTTAATTGTTAAAAAGTATCTTCATTTATACACACTCGTTACATATAAATGGAATAAGTTACATATTACATAAATTGACAGAATTTTATATTCGTATACATGCACACATGTTGTATAACAATGTAGAGTGGGGTCACATTTGGATTAACCTCTTATCTTAAGATTGTTTCCATGTCAAAGATGACGCAAAAGCCATCACCAAATCTCTGTCTTTTTCTCACTAATTATGATTTAAATTTGGCCACTTCGAAACATAATGTATAACCCCTTTAATAATTATCCCTCTTAAGTACACATATAATCCAAATATCATTCATCTACAAAGTACTGATATAGATAGATTTTGGCATCCAAGTATAGGGCCAATACGAGATGATTTTGTTTACAAATGGCTATGTTTCATGTTTTTTTTTTGGGTTAATATTAGGTGACAACATCGGTGTATTAGCCAAGTTCATACATAATATAAGCAGTTTTTAGGACTCGATCCCTAAATATACAAATACATCTACTTTTAATGAATTTACCATCTGCCATTAAGCTAAATGATCAGTAAATAAAAAATTATGGATCCCAAAACTAAGCGGTCCAGATTCGATTCCTTACCATACAAAAATCATATACAAACAACTATCCTTATCGTATTTTTAATATAAAAAACACTTTGTAGTCGTCTGTGTATGATACTTATTGTGTTCCAATAACCGAGTATAGATCGTGCGTTTCAGTGTCATCTATTTTCGGGGCTACTTACATTATTTTTAATGTACTTGGACTTTACAATATAGATATGATAAAATTAACATTTTTTTGTTAAAGAAAATTAACTATATTATTAAAAAAATATCAACTATATTCATATAGTATTAATGAAGACCAGAATGTATCAAATATTCCCTTTTTGGTCATGGTACATTGCTGCAAATTATAACCTTCCACGTTTCGACTACAACTTTGAAAAAAAGGAGAACAATATAAATTTATAATTTTAACAAATAAAACAATATAAATTTATAAAATGTTCTGTTATGTGATGATACTGCCAGCAACGGACCGAAAGTGATATAACTCATATCTCTATTAGATTTCATTTATATGAAAAAAAAAAGATTTCATATACTATATTATAATACACATTATAATATATGAAACTTTTTATCCCACTCTACTATAAAATACAATTTATTAAATCAGCAAAAGAATAAAAATAATGCTAAGATCAGTCTCCATCACATAAAAATCATTAGCTAGCCTTTTTTTCCTTATCCAAAATTATATCATAATTATAAATAAAATAAAATTGCAATATAGATTTTTCGTGGGGCATAACATTTATAACAATTATCCATTATATTTTTATATATAAAAACCCAAAATAAAATAATTAAAAACCTTCCACAAAAACCATTATAAATAACAATGGATCCTATCATATTTTCAAACACAAACTAAGCTTCACTTATTCACCAAACAATACTTCACTTCATTACTATAACTTCTTTCAAAACACAAATCAATCAATCACTTACAATAATGGAGAAGATAAGAGATTTGTCTTCAAAGAAAGCAGCAGTGATATTCACAAAGAGTTCATGTTGCATGTGTCATAGCATCAAAACTCTATTCTATGAGCTTGGAGCTAGTCCAGCGATCCACGAGCTCGATAAAGACCCTGAAGGTCGTGAAATGGAACGAGCTTTACGTGCTCTTGGCTCATCAAATCCTGCGGTTCCAGCTGTTTTTGTTGGAGGAAGATATATTGGTTCAGCTAAAGATATCATCTCGTTTCATGTTGATGGTTCTCTCAAACAGATGCTTAAAGATGCTAAAGCCATTTGGTTATAGTGAATTTAATCATCGTACGTACATGCATGTACGTATAAATAATCAGTGTGTTTTTTTTTGTGTCAAATAGCCTAATGGCTTTTAAATCGGCTTTTAAATCATGCTCTTATTACTGCAAGTAGGAGGTTCGACCCTTGGTGGCTCGAAGATTTGTAAAGTGACAACATCACTGGCCACATGTCCTCGGCCAAGTGTGTTTATAATATGTAATTTGGAGGAAGCATAGATGTATTAAAATGCTCTGTTTCCTTCGTATAAATGTATATAAACATGTACGTATATATGTATCTTGACTTGCATTGTACGGAAGAAAAAACAAGTGTACTTTTAAGTGTAACAGTTGTTTAGTTTCCACGTATGTGAATAAATTGAAATATTAAACATAAATTGAAAATAATATGTACCTAAAAATTATTGTGATGGTAATAATTAAGATATGTCGATGAAGTGACAAGATAAGGAATGATACACGTAGATGAGTATTGTAAGATCCCTTATCTTTGGTTAATCAGACAGAGATAGAGAATTTTTCATACACTTCAAAAGCTTCTTCCTCAAGGAACAAATCATGTGGTGAGTGAAAACTCACGTCGCAATACAATATTTAAGTGCTACTTAATAATTTGTCTTGGAAAAACGATTAAGATCAATCTCACATATAAGAAACACCAAGTTTTTTTCAATCTGGTAGTTTACATACTTTAACTAATAGTTAAATATCAAGAGTTCGATTCCAATTCATAGCAAGTGGAAATTTAAAAGTAAAGAGTTTATGAGTGAGTTTAGGTTATGCATGACTTCAAAAAAAATTTATATAATAAAAGTTTTGGGCCTTAGAGCATCTCCATCAGTGAATCCACTTGGAGTTCACTGATTTTGCTTGTGGGGCCCGGCAATTTTTTTTTTAAATAATAAAAAAATAAACTTTCGTAAAAAAAAAAATTGACCAATTGTGGGCCGCCACGTGTCGTGAGGCCCACAAAATAGTGGCTGAACTCGTCTCTTAAACAAGAGCCTACAAGGATCGGTTGTTAAGTTTAATAATATTAATATTAGGTGTTTTTTTGGTTTTTGTGCAGAGAACCCATTAAGATACTTCAATGTGGATGCTCTTATAGTCTCTCTGAGGCCGGCTCCCATACAATTGCTCTGATGGCCTAACTAGTAGAAGTAGTTTCCGGTGAGTTTCGAAGCGAAAAGCGAATACCGTAATTTATCTCTCCCCCCTCCCATGTCCAATTTCCACTATATCATCCTAGTTAGATTTATGGCTTAGAATTTATCGGTTAAACTCCAGAAAAACAAACATTACATATAAGAAACATACACTAAAATCCTGGTATTTAAGTAATAGATCTTATAAGAATGTAATTAATATCCTATATCAGAACGGTGACCATTATAGTTTAATATATATAATATATGAGTCTCTCCATTTATTGTCGATTGGTTTTGAGTTTTGAGTTCATAATATATCACATCGTTCAAGTTTTTAAGACAATATACTTTGACGTTTATGAAGATTGAAGACAATACATAATTGGTCATGGTACAAATATACGTAGTTATTTCTCGAATGGAGAGACTGTTAGAGGAGAATAAAACATGAGTGCGTAAATGTGATAGAGACAAAGAATATGTGTCTTTAAACAACTTGGTGGTAGGGGACTCACACTTAATATATATAAGAGAATAATAACTACGTATTCCATATATATAGCTAGACTTAGTAACAAATATTGCATATATATATATATGTATTAGTATCACCGAAAGCTCGATGGAATTCTGCTTTTTTTAACTAAAGGATTCGATCAGTGAGCTATAAACGATACCTAGCTAGCTCGGGAGAAAATCTATAGATCTTGTATCATTACTCTGCTATCAAAATCATGTTTATTATATGTTGGTATTTAATCAAAGTATAAAGTTTTAGCTTTCATCAGAGTGGTTTTTTACAAAAAAATTTTTATCGAACATAATGATGCGTATCGAGCTTTAATAAGTTCTAATATGCAACTTCAAGCAGTTCCACCTTAGATTTTTTGACATGGTATGAGAGTATAACTTAAATTCTTACGTTCATGTTTGATCCTCTATTCTGTTTCGAATTTATGGAGATTCAGAATATTAATAAAGGAGATGGTGGTGCCAACGATGAAGATCCGGATGAAGATGTCAATATAAAGATTATGTTTTAGTGATAGACTCCAAAGGATACGATCCGGTGGTGATAAATTTGAATTTGATTACACAAGTTTCTTTATAAACAAGATGTTCGAAAACGACACAAACGTGTGGTTCTTTAACCCTTCGACCGGGTATAAATGTTGATGACCTAACAGCTGAGTGTTGTAGCCGCTTTGACCCTACGACCGGGTATAAACTTTGATGATGATCTGTCAACCAGATAGAATTCTGCTATTTTGAAAACTTGTCTAATCTCACACATGTTATTACGTATGAGCTTATCGGCGGTATTGGAATATTGAGCCCTCTTGATCCTTTGAAACTTAGATATTAACTATATAAATTAGGTTAAGAGTGTTTCTTATATATTTTATCTATATAAGGCTTTAGCCTCCATCAAATTCAATAAGAAATTATTTTCACAAATCCTTAGATTTCTTGACACATGCACAACTTTGAAGGGACCACCGACTTAATAGATATCCCGCATCATCTTCTACGGAAGTCTAAAATTTTCGATATGAATTTTCATCCCAAACGAATCGAACTCATGATTACTATACCAAACTTAAATCACTAACCTATCATCATCAAATTCATTGCTTGGTGCATGCGTGACGTTTAGTAAAAAGAAGTAAAAAGTATTTTACAGGATTTTATTGCTTTGTTAGAATGGGTCATGATTTGCTAGCATCGATCTAAAAACATATAAGCGTTCAGAACATCTTTAAATAACAAAATAAAAGCGTATTTAATATTTAAATATATAAAAAAATAAACACATTTCCACCATTTTTCACATTATCTAATTTAAAACAGAAAAACATGATTTTTTTGTTTAAAAATATTGGGACAAAAAGACGTATTTGCTATATGCTTTGGTCTCTAAGAAAATAATTCTACAATCGACAAGATCAAAACAAACTTACCTAATTATAATTCTACATGATTAAATTAGTAATCTTAATCTTTCATTATCAAATAAGATTCTTCATAAAAAGCGTATAAAGGACTTATAACAAAGCATGAACACAAACAAACGCGTAACGTTCACTCGCTTGCGTTGAGATCCAGTCATAAGATTCTGTTCACTTCTCTCAGACATAAAGATTCGAAGTCATTACAATGTCATAACTTCTCGAATCGTATGCTTTATCAATTATGAGGCTTGTAATCGTAATTCAATACTATTATAGAGTAGCCAAATATATATATATATATATAATTAAGAAAAAGTTTAACGTTAAGTTACAATTTAGAAGTAGAGATAGCCGCAGATTAAACAAAGATCCTAGAAATGATGGCTAATCTAAGAGTATGATTAGTAATTTTTCCTTTTCTAAAAACTTTGTGAGATTGAATTTATTCCATTTATCATTGAAGCATATAGTCTAATATGGTTTAATGATGTTGTTTAGTGGTAGTAATTAAATTTGAAAAAGGTAGTAATGTATTATCTCATGTTCGAGTTCATTTGGAAACAACATCACATTTGCACGCAACATTAATTAAAGATATTCACATGGCTTATCTAATCTCAGGATTAGTTGGATGTCATGGTTTGTTAACTCGTTGACTTGTTGAACCAATTCGTAATAAAGTTTTTGGTTTATCTGAATTTCCAAATTCTCATAATATTTTATGAAGTCTGAACTGACTGATGTTGAAAAATCAGCGGATGAATTGTGGTTAAGGGTGAAATACCACTCGAACCTAGAGCTAGCTGGTTCCGTTGAACCAAATTAGCTGTCTATATAGTGTTTTACTATTCCCGTGAAATTGGATGAACCTAAGTTATATAGAAAAAATATTTATAAATATAAATCATTAATTTGTACAAGTTGTTGAGCCAAACAGAACAATTTCAAAAATAGTCTCTTTCTCACAAAGCCACTTTAATTCTTCGAATGGAATCTGATTTTTTTTGCTAATTGTTCAACAAAATTATATTCCTTGTTTAAAGAAGAAAGAAAGACCAGTCCAAAGACTTTGCACACTACTTACCTTCCTATAAATAGCCCAACCATATCATCAAGTTTTCTAACGAACAAATAAAACACATACCTTCCTAAATACTAATCTCTTTAGATCGTTTTGGATCTGTTTGGATCAGAATCTGATCATGGACAGAGTTATGAGAATGTCATCAGAAAAAGGAGTTGTGATCTTCACTAAAAACTCATGTTGTCTTTGTTACGCTGTTCAGATTCTTTTCCGTGACCTTAGGGTTCAACCAACGATCCATGAGATCGATAACGATCCCGATTGTCGTGAAATCGAAAAGGCTTTAGTTCGTCTTGGTTGTTCTAACGCAGTTCCTGCTGTCTTTGTAAGTGGCAAGCTTGTTGGTTCGACTAATGAAGTTATGTCACTTCACTTAAGTGGTTCTCTTGTTCCTTTGATCAAGCCATATCAGTCATTTCATAACTAGATCAAATGATCGATTGATCTTTAAGAGTGTGTTAATTACTTAGTGAGAATAATGATGGAATCAAAAAATTACACGTAAAAATGTGTATAAGGTTGTTATTTATAGCTAAATTTTATGTATTATTTATAATTTATGTAACAGAAATTAATTAGCTAGGTTTGTAATTTCCAGCTTAAGTAATCAGTGGATGTACTGATGTGTTTATCTATTTTAATGGGAAAAGAATTATTTATTATATGTTATGTATATTAACAAAACTAACCTTATTGGTTCAAATTAGGATATTAAGTTGGATCAAATTACCAAACATAAGTAAAGATATATATATACATAATGTGTTTATGTGAGAAACAAGTATTGGTTCGAAGATATTTATTGATAAAGGTTTGTGAACGAGACGTATATAAATATTTAAATAAGACAGAATAATGTGCAGTTCCTTTTCTTGATTTTTGACAAAACCTAAATTGTTATGATTCAAAATTAAATTATAACATAGACCTATTGGTAGTGGTCAATTTACAAATCTTCAGGTAACAGGGTTGATTCTTCCTCGATACATAAAGAAGAAAAAAAAGATTTTAGAATATGAGGTTAGGTTATGGATCGGTCTTGTAGATCCACTTATTAAATAAGTAACGCTGACAAAAAAATATAGACGAAAAAAGAGTCTGATTGACAATGACTTTCATTGTTCTAGAGAGCAAAAAAAAATTGTAGAGCACTGAAATTAAACCAATAGTGTTCTAGGTTTATTTATAGCTTTCGTTGTTTTACAAACCCTATCTTTTATTTATGAAACTTTTTGTCTATGGAAAAATTAAAACCTAGAAAGAAAAATTTATGAACTTTGCTATAATATTTTTTTCAGCAAAAAATATACGACCAAAATACTTGCAGCATAAATTGTACATTAAAAACCTCAAAACTACAGTTCTTACCAATCTGAAAACTAAATTATAACATTTCCATATTACAATTGAATCTACAACACATATGTCTTTAGCTATTGTTAGTAAGGATGGATAAGAAAATTGAATTGCTCTAATACAAAAACATTACTACTATATCGGAATTAGACACAAATATAGGTATGGTTAAGCCCGAATTAGTTATATTAATCTTTTTTTTGTCAATAAGTAACCATTAGATCGACAATAAGTTTGATCCATAACTTAAATTTTCCAAATAGAGCAAGATGAGATTTGAATCCACCCTCTCATATCTAGCTAAATTAGAGACAAACGAATTGTGCTACTTGTTTCTTTTATTACGGAAAAACATAATTAAATATGGTTTGACTATGAAGAGGAAATGATGCATATATGATTGATGAGCAGAAAAGGAAAGGGCAAAGGGCTTTTGCAAGATGTAAGGAAATAGCTTTACTTAACTTCCGAGTTCTTTGGGATATTTGAAGATTCTGATTGGTAAGGAAATAGGAACGTGTACGTGTTTCAACTACCTTCACTTCCTGTCTTTGTCGGATCTTTATATTCTTTGATTCCATTGGCGCGTGAGATTAGCATACTCTCATCCTTTTTTACTTTCAATCTCATTCTTCACCATCCATAGTTTGATTAGCTTTGTTCGAAAAAATTGAATCATTTGTTAGTCATCTTATTCGATTAGTCAACTAAAGAGGAATGACTAACTATTCTCTTTTTTTTCAATAATATTGGGCCACAATTGACAGATCCATTAGCCAAGTTCCTACATAATATAGACGGTAGAACTTGATCTCGGGATGTGCAAATGCATCTGCCATTTAGTGAACTTACCTCTGCCATTAGATTAAAGGTCATTTGCACTAATTATTCTATACATATATATTAATAACAAAGTCCAATAAATAGCTATATTAATCTAATTGGACCTGGTGAGATTCGAACACTACACGTGTGATACCAAAGTAGATAAAGAGACAAACTAACTACACTACCTGCCTTCTGAATTTTATATTGATGCATGATGGAGAAACTCAACAATATTGATTTGGATCTTAAGTTGGAAATAGATTTGATTGAACTTATTTTTTATGCAGAAAAGAAGTGTTTTTATTGATATCAAAGAGATGAAAAGATATATATAACCAAGAGATAAATCAGATTGATGGTAATTGAATCTGAAGACACATAACGAGATTTTATTCTCATAAACCGACCCAATTTATAAAATTAACCAATTAATTTAACGTTAACAAAACCTGAAACCAACATGCTATATCATTTCTATTAATGATTCAAAGCTCATGCACACGTCATTCCAAGCATATCATTACTCTACAAAAAAAAGTTTTATTGAAACATAATATTTCATCACAATAATATATTCTTATGAATTTGCGACAATTGGTAAATAGTTGCAATACAAACGTTGCAAATATATATTAATAAAAAAAAAGTCACAATACTCGTGATAAAAAAAAATAGTAACAATATCATCATAAATTGTTACAAAATAGACTCGCAATAATTTATTTGAAAGTATAACAGATAAAATTTGCAACAAAGATATATATAATACGTCACAAATTATTACAAATATTCTTAGTTACACTATCGTCGTTCCAATACCTCTATTTTTTTGTAGTGTTACAGTTATCATTGAATCCTTTGTTTTTTTAAGACTTAAATGGGTAATTGGGTATAACAAGCAATGTATAAACAGAAAAGCCAAGAAACATGCGACTTAGTTGTCTTACCTCTGATTTAGTTAAGTATGAGATGGTAATAGTTAACTGGATTGTGGTTGTCGAGTCTGTGTTTTCTTTCTCTATCAAATAGTAATAGTCATGTTTTTAATCTTCCAAGCTATTAAATATATATTTGGCAATTCAATTCAAGAGTATATCTTATCTTGCTCCATCTGAATAACTTAAATTATAAATCGAGTTTTGTTATCGATTTAATGATTAATAGTATAAAATAAACTAATAATAAAATAAACAGTACAATAATATAGCGGTTAAGGAAGGATCCAATAAGAAAGATACACGTGTACTATCACAATAATCACTTTATTTCGAATCCTTTTTTCAGGTTCGAGCTTATCGTGAGCCCTAGCTACTTCGTGATGGATGCTACTGTTACTGATTCTCACCACTCACTCGAAACTGATTCTACATTTCTCAGAGACAAAGACTTCGGCAAATTCCAATTCGGGTGATTCTCGCTCTCTTCCTCTTCGATTCGTCCCTTTTTTGACTGATTCCTGATTGAAATTCGTAATAATAATCAATGAAATCTCGATTCAGAGTTTTGTGATTTTGATTTCTGAGAATCTCTGAATCTGAAATTTCTTCATTGTTGTTTTGTATTATAGATGCGAACACTATAAGAGACGATGTAAAATCAGAGCTCCTTGCTGCAATTTGATCTTCCCTTGTCGACATTGCCATAACGAAGCAGCGGTTCGTTCTCTGATTTCTCGATTATTAGGGTTTTTTCTGTGGAGGTTTCGTAATGAGTATCGAGTATTGCTTTCATTTGTTGTTACAGAATTCCTTATCTGATCCTAAAGAACGACATGATTTGGTTCGGCAAAATGTCAAACAGGTTTGATTTGTAGCTATTCTCTTGTTTTAGATCAATAATCTCTTAAGGTTCGAATGTTTGATTACAATCTCTTATAGTAGATTAAGTAAATCGGATTATCTAATCTCATTTTTTGCATAAAACAAAACTTGTGTTTTTGTTTTTTTTTCTTCAGGTTATTTGTTCAATATGTCAAACTGAACAAGAGGTCTGGTTATTTTTTTGTTCTTTACTTGCAAATTCTGGTTTGTTTACTCATATTTGATGATTTCAGGTTACTCAAATCTGCTCGAAATGTGGCGTCTGTATGGGGGAATACTTTTGTGATGTATGCAAATTCTTTGATGATGATGTGAGTTTTGGATCCTTTCATAATAGTTATACGATTCTAAATGTTTGAATTCACTTTTTTTCTTTCTGATTCTGAAAGTACCTTGCCATTGTTATGTTTGCAGACCTCAAAAAAACAATTCCATTGTGATGATTGTGGAATTTGTAGGTGAGTCATAGAGATCTTGTGCTAATATAACAATCATATTGTAAGCTTAAATTTGACTTGGCTTTTGGATTTTAATATTCAGAGTTGGTGGGCGTGACAAATTCTTTCATTGCCAGAACTGTGGTATGTAGTTTATGTACCTTTGTCAACTTGCATTTGTTGGATTCTGTTTTACCTCTTTAAAGCAAGTTCTAGATTACGTTTGGTGGTATGTAAGATCACAAGCTGTCTCCATCAACTGTGCTCTAAGAACATAAGAATCAATTCGACAAATGACAATTGTATTGTAGGGTTTCATCTTGGCAAAGTAGTATCTTTTAAATTTGTTGCACATACAGATTGATTCTTATGGTACTGTGTTGTATCTTAATCTTTCGAATGTCTTATCGCCTATATTTACTGGTTGCAAATTGTTATTCTGTAACTACAGAATCTTATAATGGGATGTTTACTGGTACCTATACACTTGTTTCTAGTTATGTTGTTTCATTCTCCTGTGAATATTGCAGGAGCTTGCTATGATATGGGGTTGCTAAATAAACACTCATGCATTGAGAACTCCACAAAGAATTGCTGTCCTGTCTGTTACGAGGTTTGTTCGAGTTGGAACTAAATTTTTGATAGTCGATTATGATACATATCATTAGACTCAAGTGATTACATTTTCATAACCTGTTCAACTTGACAGTATCTATTTGATTCGGTAAAAGTCGCACACGTTATGAAATGTGGGCATACTATGCATGGGGATTGCTTCGAACAAATGATCAAAGAACAGCAGTAATAATAATCTCTGAAACTTCTCTATCGATCTAAATTTGTTCCTCAACAGTTTGAATATGAATTTTTGATTCATTCACAGGTATAGATGTCCCATTTGTTCCAAGTCGGCACTAGATATGTCTACTTCATGGCAATTGTTAGATCTCGAGGTAACAATCAAATTTTTGAATTTGTGTATTCAATGAGGTGAAAGATTTAAAGATCAACTTGGTATTTTATATACAGATAAGTGCAACAGAGATGCCTACTGAGTATAACTATGAGGTAATGTCTCTAAATCCAACTATCTTTAATTATGTTTCGAAAGAAAGACCACTCCCGACGAAATCCAGACAGCAAAACACTGTCCGGATTCCATTGTCGTGAGATTCCTGTCAAGAAAACCATGTAGAATTCTCGATGGTTTCTCACAGCTACGATTTGTCGAGAAAGTGTCTCGATGGTAATCAAAATAATACGGAACCAATAGATTATTTTTAAACGTACTAACAAGTATGTCGCCAAATAGCTACTATGGCATCTTTAATTAATCCTTAAACGTAAATTTACGTTAACCAAATGTTTTCGGAGGTTTTTGTCACTATCGAGAACTTGAGCATTTCTCGACAAGGCCGCAACAATATTTTTAGCTGTCGAAATTTCCTCACGGAATCTCGACATTATGGGTTTGGTCAGTTGAAACACCACTTGTGTCGAGAATTTGTATTTTAGTGATTTTCTAGTAGGGTGGACATTTTAACCGAACCAGATCGAACTGAACCAAACCAACCGAATTTAAATTTATTCGAACTGAACCGAAATATATACACAAATCATTTGGTTAAGATTCTTCTCAACCTGAATGGTTCGGTTCAGTTCGGTTTGAAACCAAACTAAACTGATAAACCAATATATATTTTATTTATTTATAAATGATATTATTATTTAATATTTTAAAATTATTTACCGATTATTTTAATTTTTTTCTTAATTTAGTAAAATTTATTGTCTCTAATCCTTAGAATAAACGACGTTATCATTTCTTTTTTGAAAAAATAAGAAATCTATATATTTCATACCACTTTTTCTCTTTCTTATCTTATTATTGTAACTTCAATTTTTTTTAAGTAATTTTTTTAACAGATTTAGTCACCGATTCAACTTCTTTTTATCTAACCAAATCAAATCATCCAAATTAAAGTCAAATCATAATAGGTTTGGTTAAATTTGGCTAGAGCTTTTATGTAACTAAATTAACCGAACCAAAACCAAACCATAGCCGAAATTAAACTGAATGCCCACCCCAATTTTCTAGTAATGATTTTGTTTTCTTTCTCTTCATGGTTTTACATCCGACGAAGAAATTGTTTGCAGATTGCAATTCTTTGCAATGACTGCAACAAGGAAGGCAAAGCTATGTTCCACATTTTGGGACATAAGTGCGGGCATTGTGGTTCATACAATACTCGTAGAATCTCAACTCCACAAGATCCGGTAAGAGGAACAGAGTGATAAGTTTCAGAATCAGGAATTAGCCATTAGCCAAATGTTTTCTTTATTTGATTCGCCTGTCATTGGTCCCTAATATAGAACAATACGATTCTTATGTTCTGTTTCGTTACATACAAATATTTCATTGACAATTTCAGTTGAAGAAAACATAGTATGAGGAATTGTGAATTACTCATTCCTGAGACATCAAACTTTGAAACCAAAAAAAAAAACAAAAATAGTTGTTTCAGACATAAGTATTAAACCCATATTCAGACGCTTCATTCGTAGAATAGCTTTGGCTAGGCCTGCTAGTTTGGATCGGTTTGAGTCGGATTATTCAGAATTCGGGTATTTACTAAATTTTTAATTTGTTCTAAACTAACCGAAATGCAAAATTTGGGTCGTGTCAGGTATCGGGTAGTTCGGATAGTATCTAATTGTTCTGAAATTAACCAGAAAAATTCAAAAGAATTTAAAAAAATCCGAAAAATCTAAAAGAATACTAAAAAAATTCAATCCAAACCGAACCGAATCACTAAAAATCCGAAAAAATACTAAAAATCTGGTTGAGCCGATATCTGAACTACCTGACCCGTATCACTATCCGAATTGTAAAATGAAACATCTATTGAACTACCTGAATATGGAATAAATACCCGACCCGAATTACCTGAAATTCAGTTGGGTTCTAGATATTCGGGTCAGGTTTTTATTCCCATGGCTAGTTCATACAAGTACAAAACTCAAAACAAGATCTATTTTTGTTATATAATAAAAAGAGTATAGTACTATACATTTGGGTAAAAAGAGTGTGGGGACCGGACTGAGACGAAAGAAAATGGGTTACTTGCTGCTTATTCCACAAACGAAGAAAAGCCTGCACACAGTTCTCTAAGCCGACAAAAGAAAAATGGCAAAGACAAATGAGAGATATAAAAACATTTGAAAGGATAAAAGAGTCCAAACAAAGTAGAACAGTTACATTTTTTTGACGTTTTCTTATCCTCTCAAGAAAAATATACCCCCCAACAGGATCTCACAGTAAACAGACAACAACAATAGCAATTCTTACATATTTTAAAAAAAAACAACAATGGTCTCTTAGATCTCTCTCTTTCTCTTCACTTATTCATTTGCTCATGAGCTTGGTGGCTTATATGAAGCAGACAGTGAGCATTTGATTATTATTTGGCTACCGAGCTCTCTAGTGTGTTCCTGAAGTGGAACGATTTATGTGATGATGAACAAGGATTAATTGAAAAATGTACCTCGTTTATTTTTGTCTTATAATCCGTTAGTAGTGATGATCTGCCTCGAAAACCTTGTGGTTGAGTGTTGGTCCATGTTCCAGACGAAGCCAGGCATGTCGACCCGAGGACCAGCTACTGTTCGATATATGAACACTCTCTCAACAGGACAGCTTTCAGGTCTGGAATCTGGTGAACCCCGTTCATCGATTACTTCTACATTGAGCTTTGGCATCTTCTGTCCTAATAACTTGCAGGCTCCAAAACTTACGGAACAAGAAGACATCCAAAGGGATCGCATTGTCTCCAGCTTTGAAGCATTCGCCAAAAGCGCTTTGTCTCCAAATGGGCAGTCCCTTATCTCTAGTTTCCTCAAGCTATCACACCCTGATAAAACATGGTGCATGCCTAAGTCACTGTCTCCTGCAAATGCTACTGACAGCATTTCCATCTTCTTGGCATATGTCCCAATGTATTCAAAAACCTTGTCGGTTAAGAGCCCTGATAGAGATAGGCGACGGAGGTCTTTGCAGTGCTCTACTATGGCTCCAAATCCAACATCTAGTGGCTGTAGTGTTAAATAATCAGGGGCTTTTGGTTCAATGATGCACAAACGGAAGCGGGTCATGTTGGGGCGGTTCCTAGCAATGGTTACCAATGCAGCATTGGTCATCTGCCGGCAGAAGTAGAGAACTGACTCAAGTTTCGGACAGCCCATTGAAACGGAGACAAGCCCTTGTTCCGTCAAAGCCACGTTTGGTTCCATGACAAAGGGCTCAGACGGAAACACTCTCAGCTCACGTAGGTCCTTACAGGTTGAAGCAAGCACTTCAAGTCCAGCATCCTCAATGTAGTCCAGCACCTGTGCCAATATATATTTCAGAAATATTAAGTAAACAATTCACAAAGGCATGTGTTAATAAGGCGTGTTAAAATGGACTTACCCAGAGGCGCTGCAAATTTGGGCATTGACTAAGCAACTTGACAAGATCATAGCTCTGAACTGTTGCATAACTGAGATTCAAAGTTGTAAGCCGACTGCAGACCGAATAAACTGCTGGAAGATAAGCAGGAACAGCATCCCAAAACCCAGATAAGCATTTCAACTCCTTGCAACCAGAGAGAGCTACAGATAAACCAGAATAAACATCTGGTCGCACTTCAGCAACATACCCACCAGTGCCCAATTCTTCCAATTGAGGTGCTCGTTGAAGTAAAGTAGCCAATTTTTCAAGAGGAACAGCCCGGTTAAGCTTCAACGACTTGAGACTGGGACACCTACTCACCAATCTCTCGAGAGCAGAGAAACTAACCTCAGACGCTAAGCATGAGATATTAAGTGATACCAAAGACGTGTATGTGTCTGGGAAATGGCTAAGCCAGTGCCCACTAACATCATCAACATCACTCTCACGCAAATCAAGCTCTTTCAGATTCCTGCATAAGAAACATATAATTAGAATCAAATTACCAACATGCCCACATCATAAGAACCTAGACCATAAACGGGACCCAACAAATAATAACATATCCAGAAACTTTGGAATTAACCACCAAAATGATTATGCAATATAGATAACTTGAGGAAACTATCCAACCATAGAACAATGTCAGAGATGCTAAAACAGAGCTAAAGGAAGCAATGAAAGAGAGGATAAGAAAACAGATCTACTTTGCCTAATAAGGTAGAAAAAAAGGAAATTTACACACACACACACACACAAAAGAAAAAAGAAAAAGAACAAACCGCCAAATTGACTAGATTTCTTCTTAGCTCAGAAGATTCATTTGAACGAATATAGCAGACAACAAACAAATTCACTAAAGCAAATTATTGCTCAGAGAATCAAACGTACAAAACACGAATCTAGAGACCAAGTGGGTACAAGGAATCAACAAAATCACAAAAGAGTTTTGAGAATACAATACCAACAAGTGGAAGCAATAGCAGCAAGACCATCAGTAGAGAAACCTTCACAAGAAGAAAGCACGAGAACTTTGAAATTCTTAAACGATTTAGCAATAAGCTCTAAGCAATCGTCAGTCACCACCATCCTCTTTAGTCTAATCTCTTCAAGCCAAGTGTAAGACGAAGACATAGCTACAATCCATGGATACACATAACCTCCCCAACCATCAGGTACCAAATTAAAGTCAGCGAAGTGAGGTTTTCCTTTAAGCTCCACCGATCTAACTTTTGGAAACCTTCTAATCATCGTTGATGGAGTAACGGAGTAACAGTTACCGATAAAGACTTTTCTTCTACACCATCGTTCGATCTCGTACCATGACTTACATACCAAAGAAACTGAGCTTCTATCTTTATCCAAATGAATAAACGAGAAGACATGTTCGAGAACTTCTTCTGGAAACGATAACGCTAATCTCTTCTGCATTGTTGTAAATGGAGAAAAAAAATGGAGAAACGTTGATAGAAGAGTACAAGTAACTTTTTGTAATGATATATAAAAAAAAGGAATTAGATCTGAAGCGCCATTAACGGAGATAAATCAGAAGCAGAGAAGAAGGAAGGAGAAAAACAAAAGGAAGATAGAGAAGAGAGAGAGAGAGGAAGAAGAAGATGTGAAGTTAAAAAGCTTAACTATGGTTTAGTTAAATATTAACTATAGTTAAACATATCCATGTGAGTCTTTTCGGTGATTGTGATTGTCTAATATGATGATGACACGTGTTATTTATAACTTGAAACCAGCCGTTGATTAAATGAGATAAAAATGATAGAGTGTGATAAGGTGTATGGTAAGAAGGAATCTAATGATAAGGTTTGATACGAGATGTACGGCTAGATGTGAGGGGTAAGCAGCGTAAATTGCGGGGACCACAATAGAATGAAACTATAATAATGGAGATTGATTTTTTTGATCTGACTGTAACCAGAAATATAAAAATAAATAAATATTGTAGTACTGTTTACTATGATGACATCAGAGCCGTCCAATCATGTTTTGATGTGGAATCTCAACATTTATTTTTTTTTTATTTTTACTTATGTTTTAAATTTTTTTTTGTCTTTTAAAAATTGATGTTTTAAGATTTTATACAAATTTGATTAATTAATAATTATGTATTACAAGTTTTAAAAATTTTAGTTAAATTTTTTGAATTATTATTCGTGTAAACTTATGAAAACTTGTGTAATACAAAATAAACTATACATTTATAATTAAGTATTAAATTTTTTTTCAATATGTGTAATTTTTTTAGAACATCAATTTTTTAGAAATAGAGAGAATATGTATTATTTTAGAAAACTGAATTAAGAGAATATATGTAATAATATTAAGTGTAGAACTTTATGAGGAAAGTGTAAGAGAAAAAAAGAGAATTGGTTACTGAAAATATGAAAAAAGTACAAAGAAAGTGCAGCGTCACAATTTAATTAGGACCGTTAGATTTTGGGATCCTCTTTTTAACTGTGTACGGATGCACACTCAATGGCAACTTAAAAATGAGTTAATTGTTGTTTACTAATATAAAAAATTATATTAATATATTTTAGCTGATTAACTCTCTGTTTCATAATATAATTTGTTTTCGAGGAAATTTTTTGTTTCAAAATATAAAAGTTACTACAACAAATTATTTTTTTATTTTGAAAAATCATTTCTCTTTCCTTATCTTAATTAATTAATCTTTTCTTGTAAATATAAAAAGAAAAAGGTTTCTTAATATATGGGCATTCGAGCAAAATAGCTTATGTTATAAAACAGAAAAAATATAAGTTAAAAACTATAAATAAGTGTCTCAAAGTTCTTTTCAAATTGGTAATTAGGTTAATTCAGTTAATAATTTTGGGATCATAATTCTGTTCTTCTCTACGACATCCATTATATGAAATAGATTATAATAGGTTTTAAATTATTAATCGCAATGAACACATTAAATTATTCATGTAGTTGAGAGTTCTCATAACTCAGGCACAGCAACGCAGTTATCAGGGGCGTGCTCTACCACTTAACTAATAGTCCGTCGTGCGGGTCTCCTATTGGAATTCGCTATACCAAGCCAAAAGCGAAAGAAATTCTATCTCTCTCTTTTTGTTCTTATGCTCCCCTGCTACCACACGAAAAAGACATATTGGTGTAAAATCTTATCGATCTAATAATTAGTAACAATATAAAAACTATAAATATTATTTATCCATCCATATGGTTACTAGAAAAGAAACAAAAAAGACTATGGGACAGATAAAAAAACTTAAGATAATAATTACACATTGTCTGAATTTAAACCACTTGGATTATAAATAACTTGAGGCTTTGTCGCACGTACATAGCTTGTTGCTTGATTTATAACTAAAAACAAAACAAAAAAAATGTTGAGAAATGAAGAGAGAGCCATGTGTATTTACAGAATGTATCTCTGCATTAACCATTAGTTAATAGGAAACAGAAAATGATGGGCTATACAATGTGGAAGTATGGAGTTGATTGGTATGTCTTCTCTATATCCAAACATTGTCACATATCATTACAGTTTATGCCTCTCCTCTTCTTCCTCATATAACATCCTCACCCTTCATCTAGTTAACCTACTCTTCTAATTTTGTCACCATATGTTTTCTTTATTACCATTTTTTTCTACAATTGTACAGTTGAATTGTTTTTTACTTTATCACAATTTTTCAAAAATTAATTTATAATGAAAATTTAGTTTTTTTTGTCATCAAGAGTTGCCTTGGATATTCGGATCGGATCCTTTCGAGTTCGATTCTTTCAGATCCGGAATTTTTATATCCATATAAGACCCATCACTATTTGAGTTCGGTTTCAAATTGGTTCGGATCATAATTTAAAGAATCGAAAATTACGTGAATACCTAAATACCCTAAAATATATAATTTTTTTATAAATTATCAAAATAAGTACCTAATAATGCCATGAAATACCTAAAACTACCAAAAATTACTTTTGAATACCCACGTATTCAAAAAATATTTTAAAATATCTAAATATACCAAAAACATATTTATTGAATGTTATAAAAATACCTAAAAATACTATGAAATCGGGTATTTGGGTACTTGTTATGTTTTCGATTCTGGTCTGGTTTTGGATCCGGTTTTTTGTATCCTAAATTTTTGGATCCGTTTGAGTATTTAAATATTTTGGGAATAAGTTCGGATCTCTTTTTAGATAAAGTCTATGTTCGGGTCTTTAGTTTCGGTTTTTATGCTCAAACCTAATCAAGAAATTTTATTCATCAAACTTCGTAAGTAAAATAAAATAGGTCAAATATAACAAATAATTTACAAATAATCTTAAGCATAGTATCAAACGTTATGTTTCATGTGACATATCTAAAAATTAAATTGAGCAGATGAACATGTATGATTCCTTCAACTTTTATCGCAGAGGAGCTTAATGCCGATAAAATGAACATTGGCGTAGGAGCTTAATTTAGTTATATATGATTGCAATTTTATAATTTTGATAATTATAATTAAAATATTTTAAAAAGGAAAAGAAGTGCTCAGAAATTGAGGTAGTAACGAAGACAAAGATAATTAGGAAAAAACAAAAAAGTGGGGAGCTGAGTTGTTTTGCACGTAATAAGCTTAATATTTTTGATTATTCTAATTCTCGTCAGATTAATATAATTATGTAAATAAATTACACATAAGAGGTCACTGATTATATTAATTATTAAATAATTAGTAATGTTAAGGATATGATTAGAATAATAATCCCACGCATGGCTCCCCCGCGAATCTCTCTTATTTCTTCTTGGGTTTCGTACTTAACTAGCTTGCACTTTGCTGTTTTTTTTTTCATAATTATTTTCTCCTCAATTATTAAAAAAAAACTCAATCAACAATAACAAAATTTATAAGTCGTTAAAAAAAATGTCGAGAACAGATGATTCAGTGGTATAGTCACTTTATAAATTCTTAAGACACCAGGAATCGAACCTTTCTCTTGTAGTAGTAAGAACATAATTTAAAAGCTATTAGGCTAATTGACAAAAAAAAATTTGTAAAAATTAAAACTTATTGACATATTTTTAAGTGATGAAATTGAATAACTTATATCTTCCATCTCGAACTATCCCTCTAATGTATTCTTTCGATTTTTTAAAGAGATTCATTCTAAATTTTTTAACATAAATAAAGAAATAATATTAAAAGTTATTTATAACCTTAATAATAATAAAAAAATAATTATTTGTTAGATTCTATGTTAATAATTTGATTGAAGATTATAAATGATTTTTTTTCTTATAAGTTATACTATTAGATTTGTAGAATATCACTATTTGTGTCGAGGATATATGGCTTAGTGGTGATGGTCACTTTATAAATCCTTAAGCATTCGGGTTCAATTCTTTTTCGATATAAAGAGAAGAAAAAAAAAGATTTTAAAATATAAGTTTTGAGTCTTTTGGCTATTGATCGAATTTTATAGATTCAATTATAAAAGTAAAATTGGCAAAAAAATCACTATTTGCAAGTGGCATTTAGCCTAGCGGCATATGTAAGTCCACACTTGTATGTTTCGGGATTGAGTGTTGCCGCCTACATTATACAAAAAGTTGGCTAATAGACCGGCCAATTGAACGAATATATTTATGAAAAAATACTATTTATGAAAATCACTATTTATGAAAGACATTTTTTCCAAAAATAATGACTAGTGTGGTGGTTTCGGTTGCATATATCATGTGAAAAATAAAATAAAAAATAGAATAAATGTGTACGGACAATAAAAAAGAGATTAAGAAAGATGATTAAGACAAGAGAAGTGTTAATGTAAGAAAGTAGAAGAGGTGGTATAGAAGTAAAGTGGCACGTGATTAAAAAGCTAATTAAGTTGTGATTATGTTTTTGATTATAATGACATTCCCATCTCTCTAAGCCATCCCTTTTTCTTTTTTCTTTTTTTTTTTGTTTTTCCTCTCTCTCTTTTTTTCATTTGTCAAAATCTGACCAATTATATTTCTTATATTTTTTGTGATTTTAACTCTATCTTTTCCCGCATTTATTTTTCCATATTGCAAAGATACGTCACGCAACTACACTTTTTCATTTTAAAATTTAATTTTTTTGTTATTGGATGGTTCATGGTTTTTAATTACGCATGAAAGCATATCATTTAAGCATACTTTACTTAGTCAACAACAATATCAATATAGGTCATAAAGACCAGCCCATTAGCCAAATTCTTACATAAATATTGTAGGTGATAAGATTCGAATTCTAGTTGTGCATATACGTCTGCCTTTAATAAACTTACCACCATCCATTAGAGTAAAGACCACTTACACTTAGTCACCACATTCTAATTACTACGTTTCCATTATAATCAGTTAATTATATTAAATTGTACTTGTACATTTAGAAATCGAATTATATTACTAATTTTAACTAATAGACTCTCTATCTGTCACCTAATATTCACAAAAAACAATTGAATTTACCAAAAAAAATATATAAATGAATTCCGAAATTAGTATAACACAAACTGATAAAAAGAAAAATACGACAATAATCTTTGTCACCAGGAACGGAGGCCCAATGGGCCTAGCTAGTGGGGTCGTAGGTAGGGTGAGGGTAAGTAGGTGGAGTGCTGTTTATTTCCAATCATGTATTTTTGAAAAATAATTTTTCTATGAAAACTATTTTTTTTCTCAAAGACAATATCAATATGAGCCACAAAGGTTGGCCCATTAACCAAATTTCTACATAAATTTTTTCGTAGGTGGTGGGATTCGATCCGTAGTTATGCATGTATGTTTATCTTTAGTGGACTTACCACTAACTACTACACTAAAGGCGACTTATATTCCATGGAAATTATCTTATAGCATCAAAAACATTTTAAACCAAAGCTCTACTAATTCTGGTGTAAATCGGTTTAGTTTAAGTTAGGATGGTAAAATTCTATGTCTTTAACGATTATTCGTGAAGAATATGTTACACTGCAACGAAAGATAATTTTACTTTACTATATATTACTCTATTATATATAAGATATAGACTTATCTACTTATTTATTAACTAGTTTTGAGTTAAAAACTATATTTTAACGTGTTATTAGCGTTTATGTTTATCTTACAGATATTAACACGTCTAATTGATGCATATCTAACAAAATCAAACAGTATAATTATTGTATCTCTAAGATTATGGGTATTAAACTAACACTCAGGCACATATCGATGGAATATTTAAAAGATATCTCACATTAAAATTATATTAAAAAAAAATTAGACTATATTATATATGAAATATAGATATTTTGATTCATTTTTAATTGGTTTTGAATCAAAAACTCATACTTTTAATTATTTTAAAGATATATAAGTTTAGAATTTTTATTTGAGGAATATTTATATTTTTAACTTCATTATCATAAATATATAATTTGAGATATAATTCCTGCTATATAGTTTTCATGGGAAAATATTTTTCCTATATTTCCAGTTTGTGAGAGTTACATGTATATGCATTTCAAGTTTTAAAATTTTGAATATTTTATATTGGTAAATTATGTCTCTATAGTGATAATTATTGATGAGAATTTGATTTTTTTTTTTTTTCCGATAAGTCTTATCATATCTTTTTAATATTAGGTCCAACTTTGAGTCTCTGATATGAAACAATGGTATGAACCAATAAAGGTGCGTGTTAGAAACTGATTGGTCGGTTACTTTAACGTTGACGGATACTTTGGTAATCATAACACTTCCCCAAACCAAACTAATAAGCATGTCTAATTATTATTATATCACACGTGTCTTTATCAAATGATTTGCTTATGTTTTATACTTATCGCATCTCTTTTCTATGCTTTTCTTCTCTATTTCACTTTACTATTGATTTCACATTTCATATCTTCTAATGTATTTTTTTTTTATCATCTCCATTTTCATTGATAAATGAAGACAAACATACAACCTAAACCTATAGAATACATGATTTTTCCTATAATAAAATGAGGATCTAGATTACTAGTTGTTACATAGTCTAGCAAGAATAGATTCACAAGTCCGAGCTGCACAAATGCCATAAAAAGATCTATTTGTAAGTTATATCGATGACAAACTAAATGACAGATATAGACAAGAGATAAGAGTATATGAGTCTGGAAATGATGAAACCAAAAACGTATCTTTGACATCTCAATAGAGCTCGTGAATAAGTAGACTTTGATGAGAATATTGACAACGAGTATAACAATCTTCATTACGAGATTCTAGCCCTAACGAACGCAACCAACTATCAAATTTAAAGAGGAGAACTATCAAGAAAAGAAGATAAAAAGCCTAACCAACAAAACCTAGTCTATAACTACTCTATTTTACGTGTGAAATTGTAAACTTTAATATAATATATTGTCTAAATAAAATATTAAAGTTTAAAATCACACACTTGAAATAAAATAGATATTAGTATAAGATATTGTTTTGAAAAAATCTTGAATTAAAATATTTTTGAATATTCGGGAATTTGGCTATTTGATATTATGATATATTTTGCATAGTTGTGTAAATTTTGAAAATAATTCCAATAATTTATCAGTCTATTTTTGGATATTCAAGTATCTTTTAAATTTTTCAAACGAATTTGTACTTAAATAAAACTGACCCGAAACAATAACAAATTCAAAAATTTATTATATGAGATTTTGATTATGATAGGAATTGATTTGTATCTAATCAGAATACTCGAATGTCTAGATCTAAAAGTAAAAAGTTGTAGATGGACCATTGCATAATCAACGCAATTACTATTTCTTACCAATTTCTACATTGTATAAAGGCTTAGACTCATAATTAAAATTTAATATATTGTGAAACTGGCCATGAGATAAACATGTATTTCTATGATTCAGTGAACCAAACATATCTTCTTAAATCTAATTTTTTTATATAAGATTTTGATAAAAGTAAAGTTAACTTAGTCCAGCTCCAGATTCTGTAGATATTAATATGATAATTTAATGGAAAAAACTATTTGGTTTGGTGGAACGTATGAAATGTTTGGTGGTTTCACTAAACAACAAATGTATTAGGTTTTGCGACCAAATACATAAATCTTTATTTATGTTTATATATTATATGAACGTAATCAGACTGAGAATTTTTTTTAGATATTATTTGAGATCTTTTTATAAATTTGGATGTAATATATTGAATATAAGATGTTATTGCAACCCATAAATTAATGATTATGCATGTGTTATAATCGATATATGGTCCCTATGTATTTATATGAAAGATTTTGATGTTTTATACATCTAATATCATGTTGATTAAGTATTAAATAAAACTGTTTTTCTTTTATTTTGTGATGTGATTCGTAATAAAGTTCTTAAAGCCCATCAACATTTATAGTAGATGTTAAGTGGAAGAGTACTCTTGCTCATATAGATCACGATCAATAAAAGGTTCAATGATCTTTTTTTATTCTCGATTTTACTTAACTATAGAAAAACCGAATCCAAAAAAAGTACATTGTTTACAAAATGTTGATCTCCACGTAAATCTCTAACATTATGGGTGATAAAATCTATTTTGTAGTTGATGACGCATGAAATTACCATTAAGAAGCATACTTTGAAACAACTATAAATGCGAGAGAATTTTTCCAGGTAAAGTTCAATAATCACCATAAAGAGCATACTTTTATGGTATTTCCATTGAATCGGACTATCTTGTTAAAAAAACAGTATGCATAAACCATATTATCTTCGACTACTTAAGACATATGCATTTGGCATTATTGTAGAGTTTTATAGATGTTAAGTGAAGGAGTACTCTTGCTCATATATCACAATCAATAAAAGGTTTAATTATCTTATTTTTGTCAATTTTACTCAATTATAGAGAAATCGAATTTAAAGAGAAGGTACATTGTTTATAAAAGTTTGATTTCTACTTAAATCTCTAACATTACGAACAAGAAAAATCTCTAACATTACACACAATAATATCAGAGCTATTGACATGATTTTTCTTGGATTGAGAATTAATCAGATCTTATGGTTCGTTGAACCTGTTCGACAGAAAAAATCCTATTTAGTTCAGAATTCATAATGTTCATGATATTTTCATTAAATCGGATTATCGGGTTATAAAAAACAGTATGCATAAACCATATCATCGTTGTATACTTAAAAGACGTATGCATTTGGCATTATTGTAGAGTTTTATCATTTTATGGGACCATTTAATTATGTATGTTTTTTCCCTGCTACTGAACTATCAATTTTGTTTGGGAAATATATTTGACCTTTCAACATTTAATATAAGAAATATATATTTGTATAAATGAATATAGTAGTAATAATAATAATAATAATAATAATGATTTGATTTCAATAAATGGCGTGATCGAGGAATGTGGTCCTTAAAGAGACACACAATACAAGTTTCTCAGCCTTTCCTTTTTGGACCATTTAATTTTCATTTCAAATTGGACCACTCTTCTATTCTCTTCTCTTGTATCACTTCACTTTTATTTTACCTTATTTAGCTCTTATCCATTTGTGTGATTCCTATAACCTATAGCAAGGCCCATGTCAAAGCCCATTACCAATATGCCCATAATGTATAAGGCCCACTAAGGTGAGGTCATTTGTAATGTAGTAGAAGAATTTTGGGAGTACATTTGTTTGCAAAGATTTCACATGAGCTCACTCATCCTAGTATTATTCTTCTTTTTAAGTATGTTTAAACTCAATTCATAGTCAAACTCATAATAATATCACATATAAAAAATATGGTTTTTTGGAATTAAATTTGATAGCATTCAGCTACTTGTTAAAAAAATTTTCTAAATTTTTTAATATCAATAGAAATATTAAAAAAACAGAATGTATAATTAAATTTTTAAAGATTTGAGCTTTTCGAACTCTGTTTAATTTACTATATGCTTAGAGAACAAAAAGGAGATATGTATATATAATATATCAAGCAAGAAGAGAAAGAAATATATATATATATATATATATATATAACTAGATAGAACATTTCAAAAATATTTAATATTTAATTATTTGACAAAAACACTTTTCTAATTTTTGGTTTATAAATCTTTAAACATTTTTTAACAATACAATTCTCAAAGTTTTTAGTTCTCTATTTTATATCGTATTTAAATGTCACTTAAAAGCATATAATCTCAATTCAATCCTATTAGTTTCTAGAAATTTTCATTGATAGATCAACAAAATTAAGAAATAATATTCGAGCAAAAAAAGAGAAGACAAATCACCATTGTCTGGCTCGTGTATAGGCTCAACACTTGCAAGTTATGCATGCACGCAAATTACGATTTGTATTATTAAATAAAAAATATAATATAAAATAAAATATTCATTAAAATTTGATCAAAAACAAATTAAAATTATTTTCAATATTTTTGAGCCATATATCAGATTCCATGTCACACATGCTAAACACCGACCCTAGATATATCTACATTATGTTTGGTCTAAAACTCTTTCTAGAAGACTTTGAAACATTACTAATACCTTCTAGAAGACAAATCCCAAACACAATCTATCTGTCTTTTTATTATTATATTATAAATTTTAATCACTTTATTAAAGCCTCCACGAAATCTAATATTAGTAACGTTATCTCTTCTTTATATCCTCTTCTTATGTCTTCTCTCTCTATGTATATGTGTGTGCTTTTGTCATTTTCTAAAGAAGATAAAAATCAAATCATGAACACTAGGAACAAAGTCATTGATGTGTCACCATATTTGCTCTTTGAAGCTTCTATGGATTCTGAGACTCATGAAGTCATTGATGTGAAGATTCATGAAGATCATTATAGTGATGTTGCTGAGTCTTGTACAACGAGTAAGAGAACGAGTGGGCCAAATCTGGTTAGAGAAGAAGTTTTAGTAATCAGAGATAATGAGGATCATGATGATGATGATGATGAAGATGGAGTAGTGAATAGTTATCAAAGGTGGTCGAAGAAGAGAGATCGTGAAATTATGAATATTGATTCATCTTCAAAGGGAAATGATGAGAGATCGTTGAGTGAGATTGAAAAAAATCGAATGTTTTGGGAAGCTTGTTTGGCTTCTTAATTAATTTAATGAATACTTTATACAGAAAATATTGATTAGATACATTTGTATGATCTTTAGACTAATCACATATTGTTATCTATTGTCTCATATGTAATAAAATTTACAAAAATTGTTTTTTATTTTTAATGTTGTATTATAAATTTTTAATAATAAAATATAATAGTGTTCTACTTATATATTTTGTTAGTGTAAAAATAAAAACTATGAAAATCAAATCGTAACGTTAGTCAAGTAGTTAAATATTATTTTTTTTCTTTTTTTTCGTCAAAGATAAAATTTATTAATTATCGGGGAACTTGTCAGATATTACAATAAATAGTAAGATATGCAAATAAGAGTTATATATACACTATGGAATATTCGCAGTTAGAATAAAACGTGCTAAGAGATCTGCACACCCATTGATAGCTCAAAATGAATATGTAAATCTGATAGAAGAAATGATAGAACTTCATTGCTCAATTGTTGAAATATAGTGATGAAATTGTATATTGTGTACATTCTCAGTTATAGCTTGATGCAAAATACTGAGTATATTGAGTATTGTATATTAGTATTTTTTTATCTGGATTCAGTGAATCATATTTTTCTTATGTGATATTAATAAAGATTTGAAAAAGTTTGTGGTGTTGAATGGTTGTAAGAACATTGGTTTGATATTTATCATAGTTGATTTTTTTCTTTTGGGTTATATATTATGATTTATTCACAATTTGTTATTCATCATTTGTAAATAACTTTTTTTTTATTGATAATAAATTTCATAGGAAAAATTTGTAGTCTTTGTTTTGGGAAAAAACACTTTGTACAAGGTAGTCAACAAATACAACAATGTCTTGTGGGCCTGTTGACCATACTGGGCTAAATATTAAAGCCCATCAAAGTGTCTTCTTTCTCGGTTAAAGCCCAATAAAGTTAATTTGGAAACAATTACACACAAAAAGCAAACTGGGAACAATCGGATCTAAAGTAATTTGCTTCTCGAACTTTAGGATTCTTGCTTAAACTGGGAACAATCTTCTTCGAATCTTCGAGCTTTTCCTTCTCCAATCGGAAGAAGAATTTCAGATTAATCTCCACTTCAAGTATTTGTTCTTCTTCTATTTGATTTTCATGTTTAGTTATAAATAATTCGAAGCTAGTTTGGAGATTTTCTCGGATTTGTTTGTTTTGGTAATCATCAGAATTTTGAATTTGTTTGAAGGAAGATGACGATGCTTAGAATTCGAAGCAGAGATGGATTGGAGAGAGTAAGTGTTGATGGAACTAATATTACTGTTTCTCAACTCAAAACCCTAATTCAGGATCAGCTTCAGATCCCAATTCATAACCAAACTTTATCCACCAATCGAAATCTTCTTCTGGCTAAAACTCCAGATGAATTCCCAGAGCTTAGTGATATGACCGATCCGAATCTCAAAATCTCGTCGCTTAATCTTAGTCATGGCTCTATGGTTTATTTGGCGTATGAAGGTGAGCGTACGATTCGTGGTGGTCCTGTAGTTACACCTGCTGGTTCTTTTGGGAAGAAGATGACTGTTGATGATCTGATTGCACGTCAGATGCGTGTTGGTCGTCAAGAGAAGTCTCACTGTGATTCTGTCTCGTTTGATCGTGATTGTGCTAATGCGTTTCAGCATTATGTTAACGAGTCATTAGCGTTTGCTGTTAAACGTGGTGGATTCATGTATGGGAATGTTTCAGAGGAAGGTGAGGTTGAGGTGAATTTCATCTATGAGCCACCTCAACAAGGGATGGAGGATAATTTGATTCTGATGAGAGATGCAGATGAAGAGAAACGTGTTGATGCAATTGCTTTAGGTTTAGGGATGAGGAAAGTTGGGTTTATATTTAACCAGACTGTGACACAGGACAAGAAAGAGTACACATTGTCTAATGTTGAGGTGTTGCTTGCGGCTCAGCTTCACGCAGAGAGCGATTTGAAGGAGTGGGTTACGGCCATTGTGAAGCTTGAGATAAATGAGGATGGTGGTGCGGATGTTCACTTTGAGGCGTTTCAGATGAGTGATGTGTGTATTAAGTTGTTTAAGGAAGATTGGTTTGAGACAGAGATTGGATCCGAGGATGATCCAAAGCTTTCTAAGATGAAGAAAGAGGTTGTTGTTGGGGTTAAGGATGTTAAAGAAGTGGATAATGATTTCTTTCTCGTTGTCGTGAAGATCTTAGATCATCAGGTATGTTTGTGTGCCTTCTTATAATCTTCAATCATAACTATTTTACAGTTTAAGTGGGATTAGTTTTAGAAAGAATATAATTTTGCAACTGATTGAGAAAGTAGTGATAGGTTGATAGATTGCCAAGTTTTCTGTGTTTTAAGAGCCTGAGACCTTGAATAGCCATTGGTAATAAGCAGAAGTGTTCTGTACATATTCGACTGTTAGACAATTTAGAACATTGGTAATTGTTTTGTTTATGTTGATTTATAAATTCTGAACATTGGTAAGAGTTTAGCTAACTAATTTAAGATAAGAACTTGGTAACAAATTGATAAAGTAGTGATATGATGAAGACTTGCGAAGTTGTATGTGTCTAAGAGCTTGAGTAGCCTTTGCTATGAAGCACAAGTGTTCTGTACATTTTCGACTGATATACAATTTAGAACACTGATGATTGTTTGGTGTTTATGTTGATGTATGATGCTGTATCTGGTTGCTCAATTGTCAGGGATCGTTGTCGTGCACATTCCCGATAGAGAACCGGGGCATTCAAACAACAATGCGGGCATTGAAAACGCATATGGATCGAGCAAGGAGCCTCGCATTCGTGAAGAGAATCTCTGATTTTCATCTACTTCTCTTCGTGGCTCAATATCTAGATGTATCATCAGATGTCCCTGCACTGGCTGAGTGTGTTCGTCTTCAGTCTCATGTCCCTGAGGGTTATGAGTTACTCATCGACTCCATGGCCAATACTTCTTAATTCTATAAGTCTGTGTGTTCATATTTATCTACTTCAGATTCGTGTACAATCTCTTTACTTCTTTCTCAAAATTATCTTTTGACTCTCGAGATAAAAAAAGATTAAAAGAGATATTTAGAAAAGTCAAACGTCTTGCATGGTAGTTTCTATTGTACAATCAATTATGCTGTTCAAGTTGCATGAAAACACGATAAATCGAGGAACTGGATTCATATTTGGTAACAAGTAGCTGGTTCATTAGTTAAGTTTCTGTATAATACAGGTGTCGAGATTCGATCTTGAGATGTGCATGTGCGCATGTTATTTAGTAGACTTATTCATGCTATTGAACTAAATGTCACTTGCTTTTAAAGATATTTTTAGAGTAGTCTATTAATTTTTTATATATATTTTTAGATTATTTTAAAATTTTCTTTTGGTATCTGAATAAATTTTTGTTCTTTACATTTGAATTCAAATTGATCTGAATCCGAATAGAATCAATCTGAAACCTAGACAAAATAGTAACATGTCTTAGATGAGTATAAAAGATTTGGATCTGTATTTTACTCGAGGACCTGAATGTCCAAGCTACTTATAGATATCGGGTAATCATATTCATAACCAAATCGGTATTTGATTGGGTACTAGATTAATCCGAATACATACTAAATTTTTAAGTTAAAAAAAAACAAAAATATTAAGAAAGTGGAGATGCGGGGCATCGAACCCCGTGCCTCTCGCATGCAAAGCGAGCGCTCTACCATTTGAGCTACATCCCCATTTGATAATAAATAGGACTTGCCTTGTAAATTTGATTATGGTTTTGTTTATAACATCTTTTAAAGCCCAAAAGTTTCAATGTTGGACGGCTACTTTTCATGACAAAACACGACAAATTAAGAGCGGACACCAAACAAAACACTTTTTTGTCGTCTTCTTCTACTTTTCATAAAATTTCCATAAACATTATAATAAAATATAAAAGTCTAATAGTGGGGAAGACTTAGGGTTTAACACACATTAATCTCTCCAAGTGCCCTTTACTCTAGTGACTAGTGATATATCCATTAAAGGCAGACGCACATACACAATTAGGAATATGTCCCATCACCTACAAAATTTATGTAGGAATTTGGCTAATAGAATGACAATTATGACCTAATATTAATATTCCTGTTGACAAAAAAAACACATTACTCTATGCACATCATCAATTTTTAATCATTAAAAGGGCTTTTCTAATCTCTACTTAATCTCATACTACTCCCTCCGTTTTAATATGTAAAGGGTTTAAAGATTTTTATTTTGTTTTGGTTTTTAAGGTGGTTTGCATATTTCTAGACAAAATTTAATGAAGTTAATATTATTTGACTTTTACTGTTTCTGCAGAATTATTTATGATTGATTAAATTGAATTGAAATTAAATACTTAGTTTTTAAGAGATAATTAATATGTTTCTTAATTTTTGTGAAAAAAACTTAAAACCTTTATAAAATGAAACGGGAGAGTAATTATTTATGTAGAAATACGTACATAAATTTCAAATTTTCGGCCAAAGATAGGTGGGTTAGGAATTATGAATCGAACTTTCTACCTACAGAGCGAGATTAAAGACTATTAAGCCAATTGATAAACAAAAAATCTCAAATTTTCGTAGGATAATATTGTTATTGAAATTTTTTGAACTACACAAATTTTGAAAAATGCTCCAAAAATCTGATTAATTGTGTTAGATATTAAAATTGTGTGGCGATATGGTGGGAGAAAAATAAAATAAAAATGAAAAAGAAAGAAAAAAAGCAAAGGAGTGGAAAATGTGAATACACGTACCAAAAGACAAAACAGATGACGACAAAATTAAGAAAAAGGCTTAAGTAGACTCACGAATCATATACCTTAGCGTGTTCTCCTTTTCATTCTCTTTCTTTTTTTATATATACACACTTTTGATCTAACTCTCATAATTAAATGTCGTTTGTTAAAAGATAAAATTACTGGTTAAGTTGTTCCGAATCTGGTGGTTAAGATGATTTAGTTAATGATTTGGTATTAGAGTTTGATTTTTATCTGTTGTATTATGATAGATTAAAAAAGAAATTTTAAGTATGAATTTTAGGTTATAAATTGAATCTTGTCGATCTAATTGTTAACAGAAAAAATAAAAAATTCATTTAAAACTAAAAAATAAAAGTGAATTTAAGCTCATTCTTTAAATAAAAGACAAAATTAAGCTTAGAAATTTTTCAAAATAAAGATAAGAATTGAATAAAACTTTAAAAAATTGATTTGGTTTTCAAATTTAGAGAAATTTTTGATTTGGATTTTTCGTCGGGGTTTAATTGGCTTAATCAACTTAAAAATTGAGGGTTTAATTAAAAGTTACGAAAACTTTATTTTTTAATAAATTATTGCCGAAATCCAATGATCAAATTTATTTTTTTGGTAAGTTCTTTGTTAAATTGACATTTTCCCATATAAAATTAATGTAAAACCAAAAATTAAAAGTGAAGAATTATGTGGAAATAAATTTACAACAATAATAGTTTATTTATAATATATTAATTTTGACTGTTGAAATTTGGTTTAGTATGGGAACAACGGCTGAGATTAACTGTTTAAGTCCCATCACAGTGAGATTCATGGTTCTGATTTGTCATGTCATTAAAGTACATATGTCATAAATTAACGTCTTTGGTTTGGTTTGTTTTTTATTTTGAACAAACCATTAAAGTAGGACCCGTAAATTAATTCTCTTTCATTTAATTTATTGTCTACCATAAGTTTTGATTTTTTAATTAAACTTTCTAATTATTCTTTGGGATTTAAAACCCACAAAACATTCGTTTAACAATCATTACTCTCCACTAAAAATGATCACATACAATGTTTTTCATTTTCAATGATCACATAAAAAATTTATTGAGATTAGCCAAAGACATAAAATCCGATATTTCAAAACCAAACCAAAATTAATATGAAAAATAGGAATCGTACCTGAACCAAACCGGACAAAATACCTAATTGATCCTAAATTTATGTATCCGAAAAACCGAAACCAAACTTAAACTAGAACGGAATAAAGAACCGAATGAGTACCAGATATAATTTTGTTAAATTTAAGCTTTTTTGATTTATTTCTATTAATTCTTTACTATTTTAAAATTTTTATATAAAAATACTCAATCCAAACTTAATTATACCCAAACCGAACCAAACCCAAAAAGTAAAAATACCCGAATAGATCATAAATTACTAAACTCAAAAATCCAAACCCAAAAAAATCCGAACCGAACCCGCAACCTAATCGAGATTAGTCAAAGAAGAGAGGAAAATAAGGACGGACCTTTTGGTAGAATTAGAAGGTTTTATGTCTTTTACTGACATGTGATGGCCACGCGCTTTAGTCACAAGACGACAAAATCTAAAGCCCATTCCCACATTCTACCTATTGGGCCCCTTAGAGCAAAAAAAAACAAGCCAATTTTTTTTTTTAATATATTTTTATCGAAAAACGATTTTATATTCTCCAATAGCAAATTTATAAGACTAAGTCAAACTTGACTTTTAGTCCAATGGCAGATATAAGTTCACTAAATAGCAGATGCACTTGCACATTCCAGAATCGAGTCCCACCGTCTGCATTATGTAAAAACTTCGCTAATGGGCCGGCCAGTTATGGCCTAATATTGTTAAAAAAAAAACAAAGTCAACCTAATTATCACACATCACCATTAATACAACCAACATATCTAATTAATAAAAAAAAATAACAACACAACATACGAATGACATATTAAGATACAAATATTTATTTATTTTTGGATAATTTTCAAAAACACCTTTTTAGCATGTATCATTTTTAAAAATTTGAAAATTAGGAGAGAAAAATAGTTATTATAGGTATGTTTTAAAAAATATATTTCAAAAGAGATATTTTTAGTAATTTTTTATATTATATATATATATAAAATAAATAATACTGACAAAAGGATGATGTCATAAGCCCAAAATAGAACACGTTTAGAGAGTAATGGCAAAATTGGTAAATATCGAATAGAGAACAAGGGTAATTTAGGTATTTCAATTGTTTAATTAACCATTGTCGCCACATGCCATGGCGTTGGTCGCACGCTGCATAGTTTTTTTTTTTTTTTTTTTTCTTTTTCTTTTTATTAATTNTTTTGTCACTTTCCTTTAACTAATCTTTTTATTATTATTAGTTATTAACAATATTATTTTTGTATTCACATTTTATAATAACAACAAACCAAAATACAAAATACTTCATCATAAGTCACAACCATCATTTTATATACATATAAAAAAACAAGATACAAAAACTTTATATTTTTTTTCTTTATCTTTTGAAATAGTTTAAAGTTGCCTAACAAATGCTTTTTGTATTATATATCATTAGATGATCAATGATCTTTTTAACATTACCTTTATTTTTTTTCCTTTTCTAATTTTACTCTATTTATATTTGACAAAATTCGTTTCCATCACATGGAACCAATTCACAAAAATAAAAAGTAAAAAAGAAAGAAAAATACAATTATTATATTAATGTAGACAAAAAAAATCTAAAACATACACAATAATTGGTCATTTAGTGGAATGTCACAAAATGACAAAAAAATTATGTAAATTGTTACATAGCCACATAATTTCTCTGCCAACTCAACACCGTATAATTTAATTATAAAAGATTTTAAGAAGATAAAAAATAGCCGAGTTACTCTCAGTTTGGTGGTTAGGATGATCCAGTTAATGATTCAGGACACTGGGGTTCGATTTTTTCTCACTACAGTAGTAGGATTAAAAAGGATTTTAGGGTGTGGGCTAAGCTATAGATCGAGTATTGTGGATTCAACTGTTGAAAAAAAAAATTCATAAAAATACATAATACGAATTATATAATAATACTAGTAATTAAATCTCTTATATAATAAAAGCATAGCATTAACTTAAATACCGTGTTA
>OVBA01001272.1:0-28795 GCA_900406435.1 Lepidium aucheri
ACCTAGGGCTCTTGAGGATGAGTTAGGTTGGCGTGGATCTTAGGTTTTCTATGTTGCTTGAGGTTAGGAATGCTTAGATCTCGTCTAATTTGGTGCTATTAACACTAGATTCATTATGATCAACTAAAGCTCGTTCAGAGACGTTCTAGCACCCGATAGGTGTTTAGTAGAAGGTCTGACTGAACCACTTCAGAGATTCACACGCTTAGCTTAAGGGATCGAATGCCTGAGGTCTGAATCGGTTCTAAGGGAGTTGATCGCTCATGCAGGTTAGGTTACCAAATGCCTATGGCGATAGGGTCTGTTAATAGCTTGATCGAGTCTGTTTACCACGAGAGTGGATTCATTGCTTTGTGTTCTCGCTGCCTAGAGATTAACTCTATTGGGTGTTGTCATGCACCTAGTTGATATAAGATTCATGCTGATCCATGATACTCACTCCTCATGAACCTGTTTTCTCACTCTACGCTTGATTTATTTTTGTTACGTGTTGCTGTTTACTGCTTTGCTTTGTTTTCACTCTGTTTACTATTCTTTGCTTTATTTACTTTTAAGTTCAATTTAATTGATGCTCAAATCTAATCTAGGTTTTTTGACAAAATTCACTCTGATTCTGTATTGTGATTGATAGCTACAGTCCCTGTTGGTTTGACACATTTTGTGCTACTTCGACACGTTAGTACAATAGAATTTGAGAATATAGTAAAATCCTGTTATCCGATCCCATTGGAGAAGGAACAGGTTTTTGTGCGTACTTGCTGAGTGCGAGTCAGCTATGGAGGAAAGGTCGACTGGGTACGGCGATCGTCAGAAACACAAGAGAGCAGATCTGGTATACTTGTCTCCAGATCTTATTATCGCCCCAATCAAGAAGGACTTTAAAATTTACATACTGTCAAAATTCGGTCATTTGGCTGCATAGAAGTAGCGAGCTCACCGGTCTGTCTCCTTCTCAGTTTATTGCATGTCAATTAGAACTTTATCATTGTGCGCAAGAGTGAGCCTCCTAACCCACTATCCGACTCGGTATCTACTAATGCAAGAGACTTTGTTGGTGATTGTTTATTGAAACATCCAAGCCGAATGTCGACGGCTGCGGAGCTACTCAATCACCATTACTTAACTCACAATTTTTTTTCTCTCACCACAAGAAAAAAGTGATTTGCAATAGAAAAATACTTCACAAAACCGTCGCAAATGGCTATTTTTGACAGCCTTGTGATAAATTACCATCCCTCGCAAATCGTTAGTTGCAATTCAATATTTTTTGTAAAGGTGTTGAAAAACTTGTGACAAAAATATACAAGCATGATACGTCACAATATTTCCCTCGCAAAGGCCTAGCAAATTTTGCGAGGCATTTGTGACACTTTTCCTTGCGAGGCATTTGCGAGTCTCTTAGCCTTGCAAGACCCTTGCGGAGCAGTACTTTGCGAGACACTTACGAAGCTTGTTCTTGCAAGACTATACGTGATGCCTTTGCAAGGTGACCCTTGCAATGCCTTTGCGAGGCTGTTGTGATAACGGTCTCTGTGACGCATTTACGAGGTCAGCTTTGCGATTTTTTTGCGAGGCCGTCCTTGCGACAGGTTTGCGACGCCATCCTTGCGACGCTTTTGCGAGGCCATCCTTGCAACACTTTTGCGGCCTATATTATTATTATTTTTTAAGAAAATAAATAAATAAATAAATATTTTTAAAAAAAGAAATTAAATTAAATTTTTTTGAGCAAATTAAAATATATTTACTATTAACATTCTACAAAATATTTAAAAATAATTAAAAAAAAATAATCTTCGTCTAATTGGTCTGAGTTTCTCGTGCCGGAACTAAGATCTCTGGAATTCATCTTTGCCAAAGCAACAACTATCTCAGATTCTTTTCTAGCCAAGATCGACATCATATGATGGAATGACATTATCTGATGCGCATGAGTCATGATCAACTTCTTTGCTTCAGCAAGTTCAATGTTCTCCAATCTAACTCTTGTTTCTGACGATCTACTATCTCCCTAAGATCAGAGGAATCTTTGGAGGATTGAGAGAATCCATGCGGCAAAAAATACTGCTCAATCCTCAATCTGAGGGAACTGGTGCCAAACAATTTTCCTTTATTACGGAGAGGGACCTAAAAAGTATATTTATACATCAATGTATTATTATAAACAAAAAATATACGAAAGAAATGAAATTAATCTTACATCTGCGTAGATTTGGTTCTTTTGTGCAGTAGTTAAGCCACCGGATGCAAAACTCTCGTCACCACCTTTCTTAGTCAACTTCTGCATCTTTGCAGTGATCTGATGGTATGCATTCTTCGCTTTCTTGTCAAAAAAAATCCCGGTCTTGTTTTGTTTCGTCTGGTAAAGACTCTCCAAAATATCAGGGTGAGAATCCCCTCATTTCTCTTGCTGAAATTATTAAAAAATATATAATTAAATAAAACTTTATATGATGTATTAAATATTTTCAATACATTAATTTTGAAATACTTATAATTTTGTGGGCTCTAGGTTTAAACGATATTCGTCCTGAGCAACGCTTATGTGGACCGTCGCCATAAGGATTAGATAATCGAGCCTTGCGACAGAGTTAACTCTTCTTCTACGACTTCAGATCCTCCCAGTAATGAATAAGACCATTCCAGACCGTAGTATTGAACCACTTAGGCATTGCATCGGTTACTGTTGCTATCTATTTACCCTTTCAATGTCCTACTTGATCGCCCATGCGTGTCTTTAACACAGTTTTAAACTCAGTGCAGACTCGCCTTGTAATGGAAGGCTCACAATGATAACGTTGCTACAAAAAAAGATTATGTTAATATAAATCATAGATAACAAAAAAACAAAAAATTCACTGCAAAGGACGTGAACTTTCTATCGCTGATGTGTCTTGGCGTCTGAGTAAAATTGACGTGGGGTTCTATGAAATACTGTTCAAAGATTTCTCGGATTTAAGTCGCCAACTGCCCATCATCATTGAACCTACAAATTTTAAACCAAACCAAACTTAAAATTTTATAGTAATAAATTTATAAATTAATTTAGCTAGAAGTTAATTACATACCAAAGAGTTTCTGGCGAACGGTCTAGATAGAAATCAGGCAGAGATTTATGAATGGAATCATCCAGAAAGTAGTCGATACCAACCGAAGCAAGAGCAGTCTCTCTGATCGGAGTGTGGCCCTGCGGAGTGCTAAAACTAGCCACAGACGTCGTCAGAACGGATCTCGATCAGAGGCATCAGTGGGTGAGATCCGCCAAACCCAGAAGGATAACGAGTATATTCGTTATTAACTCCCGACATCTAAAATTATTAAAATCTTTAAATTATAAAATATTTTTTTATAAATACAATAAATCAATTTAAAAATCACAAAACTATAAAAATATTCTATTAATAATTTAAAAATTAAGGAATTATAAAATATGCTTACAAAATTACTAATTTTGATTAAACAATGTACAAAATTCATTTTATTAACAAAAAACGTTTTAATATTCCAAACATAATTTGCAATTAACGAAATTGAATTTTAAAATTAAAAAATTTAGTAAAAAATTACTAAATACATTTAACAATCAATAAAAACGTTTTAAAATCACATTTCTAATTTTTATGTTATATAAATCCTATAACTAAATTACAAAACATTTTTAAAAAATAAAAATCATTCTAAAAAACATTTTTCAAATTATTAAATATTATAAGAATGGCTTAAAAGTTCCAAAAACGTTTTAAAATTTGTTTTCAAAATTCTGGAAATTATAAAAAAGGTTTTTAAAATCCAAAAAACCGTTTTGTAAAATCGAAAAAAACATTTTTAAAAATATAAATTTAAGATCTAAAATCTGAATCTAAAATCTGAATTCCAAAACTAGGAATTTAAAAAATTCAAACTATATCTATGTTCCAATACAAGAAACTAAGAAAGCTAGAACTAGATTCCGTAAATAGAGAAGGAAAACAACTTACATTGAGAGGAGGAATGACCGCGACGGAGAGAGGCGGTGGAGCTCGGCGGCAACGGCTGTAGACATCACGGACGGGGAGAGACATGCCAAATATGAAGAGAGATAAGATTAAAAGTAGAAGAAAAAATGAAGAACTTTTGAAAACTTACATTAGTTGAGAGAGGTGGAATCCGGCGGTGAGATGAGCAATCCGGCGGTGAGGAAGGAGGATAAGAAGAAAAAAAGAAGGAGAAGACGGATTTGGTGAGATTGATGGAGATATGTGAAGAAGGAGAGGTGACTAGAAAGTTGTGGCGAAATAAAACAAGAAGAAAATGATTCAGCGAGCTGTTTGGATTTTAATTTAACAAGGGTTGCGTTTCTTTTGCGAGGAAAGTAGGGTTTTTGATATGCGATATTTTTGTGATGTAAGGGCAACTTCCATCACATTGCCCTCGCAGGTTTGCGATGCCTTCCCGAGGAAAAAGCCCTTCTCGTTGCAATGGCTTCGCACGCTTGCGATATCTCTAGGAAAATTTGATCCCTTCCTCACAAAAGCGTTGCAGTATACAAGAACGATGTTAGACTGAGAAACAATCGAACATAATTATACAAGATGTTGGGGATTGATCCCTAAAATTAAACGTATTAAATCTAATTGATGATGGCACATTGATGTATTCTTGGCATCATGAAATGCACTTAACTACGTTCATGCAGTAGACAGTTTTGCGTTTGGGGTAAAGTTGGGGGTTAAATGGTTTCACGTCTTTAGTTTTCCGGATTATGATGCATTCGCGAGGAAATGGCCATTTTTGTCACAAAAGCCTCGCAGGTTTGTGATATCTCTGCGAGGAAAGTGGCCCATTCATCGTAGAGGTGTCGCATAACTGTAAAATGAGGTTGAATGGATAAGTGTTCGGACATACTTATGCAAGATGTTTGGGATTGATTCTTAGAATTAAATGGAGTGAATATAATTGCTGATAGAACATTTATGTTTTCTCGGCATCATCAAAATGCACTTAACTACGTTCATGCCGTAGACAGTTTTGCATTTGGGATTCATCCTCGGTTTCTTCAAACTCGTAAGAGTCTGCATTTTCTTACCTTGACACATCCAAAAAATATCTCCTACTTCTTTTTTGTATGTATGATGTCTTCTGTGGATTCGACAGTTATAGTGACTTCCGATGATCTTTCTTGTTGCATAGCCACATTATCGACTTTTCAAACTATACAACCTTTTGATTCACTTTTATAAAAGATAGCCACGTCTCACGTCTTTGCTTTATATGAAGATAAGGAATTCAAAACACTTGGTCTGCTTGACATGCTAGAATAAAAGGGTCAAACTTGGAATATGTTAGGCTTGCATTTACATTGGTTACCCCTAACTAGTTGGTGCGCACTCCTCGACCGACCATGTATTGTACCAATGAATTTGGAATAAAATACATCTTAATCCATTAATTCCAGGATATGTGACTTCTATAATTTTGTTCAAAATACCGTAGAAGTTTGTTTCACCTAGCACGTGGATTCCATATGTTTCGGTTTATCTATTAGAGCCATGCTCGTACGCATGAAATGTGTAGCCGCGAGTAAAATACATTGGAGCTGTTACAATGCTTCTAATTAGTTCATTAACAATCTCGTGCAACCATAATGGCAAAGGTTTTCCAGCACATCCATTCTTCACCTACAAATTACGTGTATGTTTAAACATTATATATATGTACTATATTTTAAATAATTTCAAAACTATATATAGTTAGTATTTAATCTTACGTACATAGTATTTTAGCCATCCAGCAAAACAACATTTTTTGTACTTTTCATATTCTGTTTATGATAAATTAGGGAAGGCTTCTGGTATCTATCTGTCAGATTCACTGCAAATTGAGTAATATTGATATTGATCAACAAGAATATATATATATATATATTTGTATTTTAACAAATTAATTAATAGATTGATATATCTACCTCTCAAATAGCATTACATCTTCGCGATGTCGCAATACGTAATTGTGAGCTGCATGACATTATGTGTGGTTTCCCAATACTCTTTCTTTAATTTCCCACAAAATTTTCCGACCTGAGTAAAGATATCTGGAACCGCAACGGCATATGATGGTGCAACCCCTCCATCATTGTAGTTTCGTGCGACGATCGATTCTTCTACTTTGGCTTGATTTTTTACCTTTCTTTTTAGATGTCCCATGAATCGCTCAAACGTGTACATCCATAGAAATTGAACAGGGCCGCCATGAGCTGCTTCATGTGGCAGGTGAAATTTTTTCCATGTTACAGAGCAACACTGGGATATTCATTTCTAATTGAGCTATGTCATCCTCTGTTAGTGTTCGTGTACATATATCCCTGAAAAATGCTATGATCCTTACAAAATTGATATTTACTATATAATCATACCACTTTTATATTTCATAGAATATGAAACTATAAATTATATAAAAATTTACCTGCAACTGATTCGTGGACAGGTGTAGGTAAAAGCTCAAGTAATGCAAAGGGAAGTGGTCGCTGCATGAATACATGGCAATCCTGACTCTTCATACCAGATATTTTTTACCATGCTCTATACATCTTGCGAATTTGGACACGTAACCATCGAAAACTTTACATCTGAAGAAACTCAATTAAACAATGTTAGTTTAGCTTCTCTATACAACCCAAAAATATTGGAATTGGTTGTTTGCCATCCCTAGAAATATGCAGTTTGGTCCTTGCACATATTTCGGTTAACTTCAACTTTTCTTTGAAATTTTCTGTACTCTTTCCCTGTACATTTAAATCGTGTTCATGGTGTTATCAAAATTTTTTTAATGATGTGCATCAGATCATGATTGTGCCATAGTATGAGATCTTTCCAATATGGGAGTTCCCAAAAGATACCCTTTTGTGCCAATTGTGAGAATCATCATTATCCGTTAGACATGTTTGCTGGAGTGTGCCAATTGCCCCCATGTTTACATGTTTTCTGAGCACCATAATGATCAATCTGCTCCAACAGATCACTACCTGACATGTGGGAAAGGGGAGGAATACACACAATATTTTTCTTCTTGAACAATTTCTTGTTCCTTCGATAGGGATGGTGCATGGAGAGAAACCAACTATGACAATCAAACCAACACGATTTCTTACCATGTTTTAGTTGAAATGCATCAGATCATCCTATACAATATGGACAAGATAACCTTCCATGTGTCATGCATCCAGATAACATTCCATACACAGGAAAGTCATTGATTGTCCACAATAAAACTACATGCATCTTGAAATTCTGCTTGTGCGAGTAATCGAATGTCCAAACACCTCCATACCATAACTGTTTCAGCTCGTGAATTAGATGTTGCAGGAAGACATTGAGGGAACGCTTAAGCAATAAAATAATCATAAACAAAAATTTGCTTTCCATGCACATATCTGGTGGAAGATTGTATGGCGTAAATATGACAGGCCATAGAGAATATTGTCTCCTAGACAAACCAAATGGGCTAAATCAATCAGTGCATAAACCTATATAAACATTCCTAGAATCTTTAGCAAAGTCAGAATGTACCGCCTGAAAATATTTCCAATTCTTTGCATCTGACGGATGTGTAACCTCGCCATCATTTACTATATGTTTGGCATGCCATCTCACTGTCGCTGATGTCCTTTCCAACTGGTATAATCGTGTCAATCTATCAATGATTGGCAAGTACCACATATGTTTGTCACCTTCCCACAAAATTGACACTCCTTCAACTTATCATCCTCTTTCCAGAAATCATGCAATTGTCAGTGCAAACATCAGTCAATTCTGATGGTAATGCAAGACCCACAACTAATTTCTGCATTTCACAATAACTCCTAGCAGAATTATTATCTTCTGGCAAATACTCTTTAAACGCATTTGCTAATTGATTCATACTTCTCTATTTTCCTTCACTTTAAATAGACATCAACCTAGATGCTAATGACAGTTTAGATAGACCCTCTCTACATCCCTCATAGATAGGTTAATTTGCAGCATCTAGCACATCATAAAACTGTTTTGCTGCAATGTTAGTTTCTCCAATAGTATTTTCAACGAAAACAAAAATATTATCATGATATGCATATGTAACCATGTCATCATACCTATTTCCTTGTAGATGATCTTTCAAAAATATTTCCGCCATAATTATAATTAGCATTATCATGACTAGGTTGATCATCAACACCATCACCCGTACTTCTACTTCCTGCACCGAGACTATACCCCTCCCCATGTGAAAACCAGACATAATAGTTCGGAGTAAATCCTCTATTATAAACATGTCTTTTCACCATATCGATATTCAAATATTTAGTTTTTCGACACTTTAGACATGAAGAGAAGATGTTACTATTATTCGGAGTAATGGGTTATATGCCGCCTGGTTTATGAATGCTCGTAACCATCTCAAAATTCATTTGTTGTATTCTCCGGTCCCCATATCTTTTTAATTATACATCCAACATCATAATGCGAACACTTCATGTTCCGACGTCATTTATTTAAAAAAACAAAATTTTCCCCAAAATTGTTTTCCTCGAATTCTTTCTTTCTCTAAGTGTTTATGATTTGGTGTGAAAATGTAATCTCGTGATGGACTATTAATAGGAAAAAAAGAAAATTTTGCTATGGAATTGCTATGGAATCTCTGTAGATCGGAAATCCGTAGCAAATATGTCGCAAAAATGCTAGAGAAATATTACATCGCAAAAATCACAAAGTTGCTATGTATTTATGAGGCTTGTCTACGCCTCGCAATTCCATCACAACAATGTTGCAAAATTGCGACTCTATGATTTCTCACAATTTTGCGATGCAATTGCTATGACACAAGATACCTCGCAAAAAAAAGTCGCAACTCCAACGCAAAGATGTTGCACAATTGCAGACTTTCATTTCCTCACAATTTTGCAAAACCATTGCGATGTTGTGGAATACCTCGCAACAGCATCGCAAGGGTGAAACAATTTTGCTAATGGAAAATTTTCGTTGCAAAATTCCGCCACAGTTTCCCTGCTTTCTTGTAGTGTCTTTTATTGTACAGAATGTTCGAACCTATTTAGATTTAGATTTATGTTTTATGTTGTTTTATTTTCGGTTCTATAAAAATCAACTGGTTTGCACCGTGATGTTATTTAAACTATGTTTTATGTTGATTTTATTGACGTGTAATGTTGATATTGTGCATGTTTGGACAAGGATGCATGTTTGGATATTAATGCATGTTCGGTCACTCACTCATTGATGTTTGGATATTTATTCATGTTTGACAAAGTCATAGTTTCATATAACTACATTTTTAGATAAACAAACTAAATACAACTAAAGTCAATCTAAAAAATGTAATATCAAATGAGTAATCCCATAAAATATGAATATATGTTTGAATATTTATAAAATTGGACACATGTATCTGTTTGAGTAGTTGAATACCTTTTTCTGTGTAACTCATATTTTAATATTGTCAAATAAATAGTTTATATGATATAATTATGAAATTTAGATTTGTTTATTAACTATAAAATTAATTTAGCTATCTATCAAGTTCTATTATGCATAATTTTAAATTATATTTAATGATATTTTTAATTAATGTAATTTAAAACATAAGGTATTATATTGATTGAATTTAAAACATAAGATACTCATACGAGTTTCTCACAAATTGAGGTAAAAAGCTAGCATAATTCTCTCAACATAGTAAAATTATTAATATTTTAGTCATAAGAATCTCAATGAGTTTGGATATTTTAAAATGGATTGGATAATCGGTTTCACTTTCGATTTTGTCAAATTTTATTTTGAACCGGATTATAATCACATTAGGTCACGAAATGGATGGGGTATGACTTGATGGGTCTATAAATATATCAATTTCTATCTGGGTACATAAAGGGGTAATGGGTTTGGTTTGGGCCGCTAAACTATTTGGATTTGTAGATACATCAGAATTAACAAATTGACAGATATATGACTTGACGTAAAACATCTACTACAGTAAAAAACATTCTTGCTATCACCCATAATGAAATAAGCATCATGGCCGCCTGAACCCATGAATATGGACAATATTGTTCTTGTCTGTGGAAAATTCGTTTTCGACAGCAAACCGATTTGTGCGAGGAACTCGTATTTAAGGGCAAATAATACGTTAAGCTACAACGGTTTAATCCGAATGGTCTACAAAGACTACAGTTTGAATCAGATCTCATATCATGTTAAATTGAGTTACATGCTACCACAAGATTCATATCTTGGAAAGCTTGCCGACGGATACACCACTTGTGTTCTCGTTAATTTATATTGTTTTTGTGTGAATCAAAATTGTACAAGTTACGTCTTTATGTTGAGCTGAAAGGCAACAATGATTTCAAAAAAACTGAAACCTAGAAGAATCTTCCAGACTACGCCAAAACGGAAGACGACTGCATTTGATGCCAACGATTATTACTCCTTATTTGACTACCTTGACGCCTTTGATGAGACTGATTCTAGTGATGAGAATTCTATGAACTTAGATTACACACACACAAAAAACAAAAACAAAGAAGCATATGATATTCTGCCTTTGAAGAAAAGAGCAATTTATGAAAGTGAAAGGACTGAAGATGCTGGATGTGTTAAAGGTTGGCATCTATCAGTTTAGCTGTTGGTCAATGCAAAGGAACAAAAAATGATATAGAAAGTAGACTAAAGATGCTAAGTGTGGGCCATAAATTTGATTTCGATATATGTAGATCAATATGTACTATTTTTGTTGCCAAGTGTTGTGTGAAAGGATGTCAATGGAAGGTACTAGCATCTCCAATAGACAAAACCAAAAAGTTCCATATCCGCAAGTATGTCTCTTATCATATTTGTTCTATTTCTCAACGTTGGTTAAGATCCCGACATGCAACTCCTGCTGTACTTGCAGATCTGTACAAAGACTTTAAATGTGAAGTTAGTCCAGCTATCACCCGAGGGCAAGTTGCAGATGCTTTAAATAAATGCTACCATGTTAAGATTAGTGACATTATATATGGAAACATTAAATTCTAGATATAAATTTAGTTATATAGATCAATCATATACTTAAATTTTCTACTTATAGTTCTCTGTATTAACTGGAATATTAGAATGCACATCGTAGTTTGAAATGTGCTCAAAAACTGGTTAGAGGGACACATGAGGATGGGCATGAGAATTGCCAGCATATTTATACATGATTAAAATATCAAATCCCAAGACATATACGCATCCAGAAGTTGATAAATGTGATTGATTTAAGTATCTATTTGTAGCATTTAGTGCTAGTATGAACAATTTTTCATTCATTCGCAAAGTCATAGTTGTTTATGGCACATTTCTTCAAAGCAAATTTAGGGGACTCTACTCAGAACTACCGTGCAAGACGGTAATTTTCAGATAATCCCTCTTGTGTTTGGCATCGTTCACATAGAAAATGATGACTCCTCGCAATGATTCTTCAAATAGTTGAATCACATCATTCATGACGTTGAAAATCTAGCAATTATTTTCTATCAGCACATGTCAATTTGGAAAGCCATCCGAGAGGTGTTCACGAAAGCTAGCCGTGGAATATGTACATACCATTTGTACAAGAACATACTAGTCCGCTTTAAAGGAGAATAGGCTTTTGGACTAGCCAAGAAGGCAGCAAATGCATTTAGGCTTGGTTATTTCCAGAGCGCTTTCGTCAAATTTTTTTATTAAATCCAGCATTACACAAATACCTTGAGAGTGCACATCTTAAATTTTTGGGCACATACATATTTTCCCCGGTGGTAGATATAACATCACTACGAGCAACATTGTTGAATCGCTCAATAGAGTACGAGCACATGCAAGAACATTTCTTATTGTATCATTATTAGAAGTAATATGGTGCATGATGACACAATGGTTTCTGAGTGGAGGAATGCAACAATGAAAATGAAAACATCTCTGACTCGTAACATGGATAAATTGCTAGCAGTACATAACAACTGGTTTACATACATACTAAAATATGGACTGATAATAAGTATTTTTTATTAATGTCCACATTCGATGTTGGTGACATACCCGGGCAGGCCAAGCTAAACTTATGGGTGTTAAAGATATAAATGCCCACCAACTTCAAGTCAGTAACAGATCATCTACACATGTTGTAAATTTGAGAGAAAAAAATGCTTTTGTCAAAGATTTGACTTGGAGAAGTTACCATGTGTCCACTCACTTGTAGCGGCTGATGCTTGGAAAATCCTCACTATATTATTGTGTAGTCCATACTTTCAAGGAGTATACTTATTCAAGGTGTATTCAACTGTGATCATGCCAAGAGATTTTGCTTTGCTTTTACCGAAATTGATAAATATGAAAGTTTGTTTTCCCCATATAGTACGACACCAAGCTGGCACACCCAAGAACTTAAGATTCAAATCAGCATTGAAAGTTGCCATGTCGAATAAAAGGCCTGAGAGAAAGCCCAAATGTGGACAATGTAATGAGGTTGGACATAATCGGAAAACATGCAGGACTTCTATGAGTTAAGAATGTGTATTTTCAAGACAAAGTTGTTGACAAATTTTGTTGTGTATTAGTATCTTTACAGTTTTGAATACGTATGTGGTTATTGTTTTTTGTTAAGACTTTCGAAAGAAAATAAAATACTTTAACTATAGTCGTACACTTTCAATTAATTGGTTCTTAGGCTGCACAACATGTGCATTTTGCCCAAGGCCTAAATGCTTTTTCAAAAAAAATTAATGTATTTAAGGGTCCAATATTATTTTCATAATTTATTTTTGTTTAGTAATTAGGGCCTATTTAACTAAATTGAATATGGTTCAGTGATTTGTTGAGCTATGCATTGAAAAAGATGTCAAATAGTTCATATCATGTTACTGAGTAAATAGTCTAAACTGAATTTAATGCATTATCATATGGAAAATAGAAAGACTTCCTTATTATAAAAAGTGTATGATAGTTCCAACACTTATTCTATATTAAAGAAGTCTAAATGAACCCTAATACAATATATATATATATATATATATATTGTTGACAATTCCTTATATGCCTATTATCCCACATTCAACATGTCCGATACTTTCTATCTTTCATCTCCGGAACGAGGGATGCTGCTTTTCATCCCATAACATATTGTCGGAAAAATTGTTCGTCGGGTGGGCAAGGGGGGGGATTTTGAGAACTAGGACCAATTATACCCTCTAGTCGGATGCTAAGTATAATTGCCTTGTCCAACTACATCTTGGCCATCAGTGATATAGACAACTTCATTTTTGTTACTAAGATGAGTATGGAAGATTCACCTTACCAAGATTTTCTTAGTCTCTACATAGACGTGAAAAATCTTACAGCCTTGTACGTTATGGGTCTATGTCTATTAGTAGAGTTGGGTCCAATTAGCGGAGTTAGGTCCATCACAGTTTACGATGGTTACCAAGGACTTGCAAGTGGTAATCTTCTTTATGTCTGCATTGCATGTACAACATTCTTTAGTCTCTCTGGTAATTCTAGTGACGGTATGAAGGTAGTCGACTCTTTCTTGAAAAAGGTATCATATACTGAAGACGCTGTCAATATTGCGAATCAAGTATATGACTAGATCAGCGTAATCGGAAATCTAGATCATAAGTTATACGCCCATTTTGTGACTAGTAGTGGACTTGATGCGTCATACTATCAAATAGTTCATAACACAATTATAGATGTTTGCTACCGTTGTTTTACTTTCCTATACATGTTAAATATATATGACCTATTTTAATGTGAATGTCTAGATAGGCGCAGTTGTGGTAACTTTGTATGAACCATTATAATGCTTGGTTAAAACTTTAGTATAACTATGTCTTAATTTTGTTTGGTTTGTTGGAGCTATTGTCTCAATCAATATGTAGCTAGTAGGTAGTTCGATTTATGGAAATAAAACCCAAAAAAGAGGGGACTCACATCAAAATCATCAACTTGAAATAATAGTACAAGTTTTGCTCCACCAAGTTTTACTCAACTAATTATAATTAAAATATAAATGATTTTGTTTAATATCCGTGAACGGTAAAAAGTTATTGTTTTCTATTTTCACTATAGATCACATAAATGGCAGATCAACTATTGTAGTTTCAAAGATAATACTATAACGTGAACATATTATCTTATCTAATCTATTACATCGATATTTTGTCATAATTATCCTGCAAAGAGAAAAAAACATTCAACGCTTGTGATATTAAATATAATTATATATTCATTTAAGAGTCCATTCATTTAATGTATATGAATATAGTACATTATGTATCTAAGCATGTCAAAATAACTGTTTTGAGGTTCTTGAAAAATTGAAAATCCAACATGTCCCATTTAACCTAATTTTAAAATTATAAAACAAATTCATTATCCTTAATTTTAATAAATATACAAATCTTATACTATATATCAACAATTTGAGTCTTATTGACAACATCAACTTTAATTTTGGGTTGTCCGAAAATTAAAATACTAGTATTTCACATAGTTCTCAACATTTTCTTCTAGTCGTGATTACAATTAGTTGGTACGTTTTTGTTATTCATGCAGGTTTGGTATTTATGCATGGTTGATGGTAAACCGATACTAAGATAGTAGTACAATTATGACTGTGATGTGTTTGGCGAGCAAATCCAGTTTACCGCCATCATTTTTGCAATTAATTTGCGGTTGGAGATGATAAACTATATAATGTAAAGGTTTTATAGCTAGTTTGTACAACCTAATTGCACTAATTTTTTGGCTGTCCGACAACCCAACTTTGTAAAGGTTTTATAGCTACAAACAAAAAACATATATTATCTTCAACATATCCAAAAGAGCATACAATATTAAAACCGAATAAAGAAAAAAAATATAACATAAAAATGACCGGTATTCAACCAAATCATAAACGATAATTTGTAAAAGACACACACAAATTAAAGATACCGGAATTAATAGTTATGCACTCAAGTGGTTCTTTTCAATCATATCATGGTAAGGATTTCATCTCAAACTTTAGGGGAGAGTGGTCTAGCAAAAAATTAAAAGTGGATGAGATTTGTTACTACGAATAACAATATTAATTGTAACATGATTGTGAGCTATACTAGTGTGTTGATTAAATAGACTCATTTCTTCCACGGTTGTTATGTACTTAAACAATAGGTGTTTCTCTCCACAACACAAGTTTTCCTCACGTTCCATACTCTTCTACCTCTGCCTTCAATGTTGAACTGGCCTTGGAGGCATTTAGCATTATGATAGCCAGTCGCCATACTCTCAAAAATTTATGCACTCATCCACGATGACCCTTTGAGCAATAAGAACTGCGGGATTTTACTGGCGAGTAAAGTCGGAAGTGGTTTAATAGTTTTTTGCTGCCTATGCTAATACTCTACAATTCAAGATCACATAAACAGACACAATTTTAACATGTGATCTAAAAATAGATACGGGTGATTACGAATTACAAGGTTCTTACCATTTTAGTTTTTCCGTCGATGTGGGACAGAGTATTCATGAGCATGACCTTTAAGGGACAGAAAATGATATGATCTGAAGAAGAATCAACATCTGTTGGTTGTTTCTCAAATAAACCTATCTAGTTGTTGCACTTCGGCCCCCTCCACCAAGATTAACATCCCATCCTCTCATCCTCAACTCGTTCTCAAGGTTTTCAACGAATTTCTAGTGCAGCCGTTGTCAATTGGACATCTTTTGCCACCCATGCGGTATTAGGTCATGCATTGAAAAGCTGGCAAAGGCTCCTCGTCCTCATGTACAGGCTGGACACTTCCACTACTATCGGTTAATCTGGTTAACCAAAAAAATTAACCCTTTTGAAGAATTAGTTAGAAGTTTATGATACTTTACGAGCACTTGGATTTGTGGAGAGTTATTAGACTCTGATTCAAACACTTCACTGCTATTGCCGAGTAGTCATCTTCATTCTGTTTGCTCTTGCCCTTTCCTTTGCTACTCATCCTAAGCTTGAATAATAAAAGAAGTTATGGGGTGTAAATTCATTTGTAACCAACACAATAAACATATATAGCAACGATACATATGGGAAAGAGTATAAGAGTGTGGAGAGTACTTTGAAAAAGACAGAAGATTGCTGATGAGAGTTGGTGAAAGTGGCTGAATATCAGATTAAATAGCTAAAGTGGTATATATATATGTAGAGCCATGCAATTTCTCTAATAACCTAGTTCTTTTATGATTTAAATGAAAAAGATGCTCCAGAATATCTGGTCACATGGTTATCGAAATATGTGGTTAAATGAGTATAGAATTAAAAGAGACGAAACACTACTATTCCAATAAGTTTGTACACATATTTCATACAATAAGTGTTACCTTGTTTCATAGTGTACCTTACAATCTTGAAACTTTTTTGATATGGTCCCAATTGGTTGTTTCTCAATGGGTTTCTCATGGATAAAATAATATAAACCTATAAAATGATGAAATTTGTTACACTATTGTTCCAATTTAATCAAGTTATCTTCAATTTCCTTTCATTTGATCTAATTGTTTCTGGTTATTGTACCCATGTTTCATAAAACCAAGTTTTACCTAGATTCATAGTTGTACTTTTCAATCTTGAAACTTGTTTGATGGTTCCTATTGGTTGTTTCTCAATGAGTTTCTCATGGATAAAATAATATAAACCAATAAAAATAATTAAATTTGTTAGACTACCGTTCTAGTTCAATCAAACCATCTCCAATTGTCCTTCATTTGATCTAACTATATCTGGTTATTGTATCCACGTTTCATACAACCAAGTTTTCCATGGTTTCATAGTTGTACTTTTCAATCTTGAAACTTGTTTGATGGTTCCCATTGGTTATTTCTCAATGAGTTTCTCATAGATAACATACAAACCAATAAAATGATTAAATTTGTTTTAGAAACTTTGAGAAAAATTTGAAAAAAATCATACATGACAAATGTCAAAATTTAGATGCTACAGATTTTCTTTTCTGTTACAAAAAAAATATCTAAGAAATTTATTAAATACTTTATATGATGTTATTTTATAATTTTCATATATTATCGATTATACATATGTTATCCACATTAAAATATATTTTAAAATAAAAGTAATTTTTAAAAGGGGTTAGAATAATGAAATATAAATTTTATTATCCCTAATATTAATCAAAAAGTTCAAGTGTGTTTATCATGGATGGAGATGCTCTTATTTAATAATTTGGTTCATATATTTTGCACGTAAAAATGGGTAACATCATTATTTAATCCCGAATACATAAAAAAATACACAACTAAAAGAGTACATAAATAAACAGAAATAAAAGAATACATAAATACTAATATTCATATAGAATTGATCTTGAACCTCCAAAATGACAAAGTATTATTGATTTAAAGTTAGTTTAATTGAAGGTTGTTGTTTTTATTTTTAAGCTTGAATTTTTTTTTATAATTTTTGCTTATTCATATAAAAAAACTCATGTATGCTAATATCGGGATGGAGTCTAAATTTGTTAACACTATTCTATTTTCCTCTTGTAATTCTTTCAAAGCTACTTTTTGCTTCAATTTGCAAGTGTAACTGCCACATCTCATAATTATTATCTCGACTCGCTACACTCTCTTTTACTAAATCAAGGATCTGGTTATACCGTGAAACCAAAATGTCAAGAGATAAACTATTAACTCTGGAATTTTTTTTCTTCAGTTTTGCCTGTTTGACACAATAGGTAATAGTGACGAATTTGATCTACCATCATCGTTGCTTAAGTTGGTTGAGAATGAAGAAAACCTGGGAGCTTGCGCAGGTCGAGAACCAAGAAAATCACTTACACTATTTGGAGTATTTTACCACAATTTTCCTTGAGAAGATAAAAAGTTTATTGAAGTGTTAATTATTCATTTATTAAAGGTCGATATGTTATACACAAAAAAATGTGTGAAACAAGGTTAAAATCAGTTGTCACAACTGGATATTGGGAAAAGTAAATCTAAGGGTTGATAGCAAAAGCAAGTAATCCAGAAGGACCGACTCTATCATGACAAAAACCATGACTATATCATGGCAAGACCCACGTCCTACTCTATCAAGAAAATAGGTGTACGTCTGAATATAAAACTCAATTGTTATTGTTAGGTTAGACTACTTTACAATGGTTAAGTTTTAAGGTGTTGAATAACTACAATGGTATGTTGGAAAAAGAAATGGTGATGGTGTGGATTCAACAATGTTGAATATATTCAACACCGTGAATTAAAAGAGAGTTGGTCTCACTATGTCACGTGGCGCATATTGAATGGTTGTGTTTTCTATATTATTTAATAATTTGTAGATAAAATAGTTTTGATTCACTACAAAATATGAAGATAACAATAAACAAGATTATACATAATAAATGCAACGCATTGCAACAAACACATAATGAGCTTAATTTACATTCAGGGCATAGGATCAACAAGTTTTTTGATTCGATCGAGAAGAGTAGCAACTATCTTCTTCAGATTTGCAACTATCTTCTTCAGATTTGGTTCGATCGAGAAGTGTAGCAACTATCTTCTTCAGATTTGTGTTCCAAATCAAGATGCATTTTTTTAATATGTAACTTATACTGACCTTGGTTCCTAATTTCCTTGGACAGCTCATCAACCTTGTTCCTTAAATGACCCACCTCTTTTTCAATAGCCTTATCCCAATTTGTCTGCATGTGTAAGCCATCATTCTACAAAGAAATTCATACGTACAATCACATATACAACATCGTTATTATTCTAAAATCGCTCTCCTCTTCTCACCTTAAACACATTGTAGGAAAATAATCTTTTTCCGAGATGTTGTTTGGATGTGGTCTCAAAAATCATCCTTCCTCCATATGTCATCCTCTAGTCACTGTATTGAGTATCCTCTTCAAAGTGACTAGCCATTACTATCTTATTCTAAATGAAAAGGGGAAGACTATAAAAACTCAAATCAAAAGCACATAATGACACAAGAAACAAAAACAATAGAAAACATATGTGCAAGTGAAACTAAATTGAGGAGAATAAATGATATGCTTTGTTCATATGAGAAAGGTTTATAAAGGAAAATGGTAACAGACTCAAGTGAGTTAGTAGCGGAATATTGACTTTCAGTTACCCTTTAGTTTTTTGGCGTGCTTATTCAAAAATTTTGATCGTTACTTCTTGGGAATATTTGATATTTTGGGAGTATGATATTTTTAAAAAATATTTGTCATATAATCAACCGGTTTTTCAAGTTGTCCCATTATACAAATTGTGCGTTCTCACTCTGCTTTGTTTTGCGATGGTCCCATGTACAACCAAAGATTTGTAACTACGACCAACACAAAACCAATACAGCTATTTAAAAACCATTTCTGTCCATGAGAAAAATTTGTTATTGGATAAGGTTTGTATATTGAATAAGAGATCAAATTAACTATTTTAACATATACAATCAATGCATAAACTTGTTTGTATAACCAAATATTATAACTGGGACTAGAGTAAAACTACATCGAGTGAGTGTTGTGAACTAATAAATAATATGTTCAACCAAATATTGATGTTACTACTAAAGTAAAACTAATAAAACTGAGCACTTAGGAAAATACAATATTTGCATTTTCGGGCAACCAGAAATATTTGCATTTGGAAATAATAAAAAATTTAATTTGAATTAGGAAAATTATTGTTTATTTCTTAAAAGCAGTGGTAAAGGTTGTAACGTTTACATATTGGGACGTGATGCCTTTGCGTATTCTCGAGTGCCATCAAATCAGAAATAGTGACATGCTTAGATATGACGGGTAGATATAAATGCAAACGTTCATTTAAAAAAATTATCTTGGAAAATAAATATTTTAAAATAAAACAAATTAAATCAGTTCAAGTGATGAAATTGTTATTTTCCGCCTATTTTTCTATTATATTAGTCAAACAAAAGATAGTTATTAAAAATAGTTATCCAAACAAAAGGTACTTACTAAAAACAGTTACTAAAATTTCATAATCATTAAAACATCTATGTGAGTAACTCACTAATATAATATTAATTTTTATTGTTATATTTAAAGTAAAATAGATACTTCCTGATTTTCTTACATACATATGCAAATTTTAAAAGTCTTCATTTGTAATCATTAACTCACTCTTTATTTTTATAGTATTCTAATTTGTTCTTTTTTCTACATTAAAATTTAATGGATTTATTGACGGAGAAAAAAACTAATGGACTTATCTAATGATAAAAATTGAAAACAAATTCCGTAATAAGTGTGCATTCAAACAAATTTTTTATATATTTTTAAACAATAGAGTAATAATATAGTATTACATGTAATTTATAATAATTCAAAATAGATCTTGATAGATAGCAAAATTTAATTTTCTAGTTTCTAAATAAATTTCAATTTCAAAATTATGTCATATGAATTATATATTAAACTTTTTGAACTCTGGATTATTTGACTCAAGTAGAACAAAATTCATCTAATAAAATGCTTCAGCAGTTAAACATTACAGTGAAAGGACATATCAACTTTATCCATTTATGGAGCCTCATTAAATAGAGTAGTATTAGATGCTTAAGTTTTGCTTCTTTTAAATAACCTTGCCTAAGTTATGCTTTTTTTAAGTAATATTAAAAGTTTATTAGTCTAATAACCCATCATATATGCTTCTTTCAAATACCTAAAATTAATTGGTTTTAAAAATCAAATCTATGTTATTCTATTCTATTTAATTATTACCAATCTATTTTTACACCCAACAAATGGAATAACTACTAGAATGTAACAAGAAGATTGAGAAATCTTGAAATACAAGTTGTAACGATAATTACAAAAGACAGACTAAATGTAACGATAATTGCTCAGAAACATTACATGAATTATATTTGCATAATTCTATTTGTACAACCAAAATTTCTAAGTACGACTATAAAAAAAACTACATCGAGTAAATATTGTGAACTAGCATACACTTGTAACTGATGGAAAAAAATGAACTTGAGTAAATGTTGTAAACTAGCATACACTTGTAGTAGTTGACGGACAGAAATTAACTAGATATTTTTATTGTTACAAAGTAACTGACATAATTAAGAACAAACACATATATAGAACTAAAGGTAAATCACTCGAAAACTGAGTTTGACTTTATAATATATGAAAAAGGCAAGGGCACAATTCCAAGCAAAGCAATGTTTACATATATCATGTTCCTCAGAAATCCACCAATGAGTTCACTCATGATTGAGCTGACAAAGAAGCATAGTGCCCGACATATTGTACCCGGTAACCGGTTCAATTTGATCTCGCTCAACCTGTTTGACAAGACATGAAACTTGCTTACCAATACAAACAGTTTCATCAATATCTAGAACAAAAGAAAAGAAAGATGTGGTGACACGATTTCCAATTTTCATCGAACCACATCAACACAAAAAAAATCTCTAGTTGAAATCGAGCATAAAGCAGACGCAGAGCAGCACATCCAAGTAGATTGAGGCCATGGTTAGATGGCCTATAGTGGACAAGCCTATGCAAACCTTCGATGTATAAAGCTGATGGGTGTCTAAAAGTAAAGAAACTTAGTAGGAAAGGGCGATATATGGACTCTTCATGAACCATATACCCGTCAAATAGATATTCGTCAAGGTTTACTTCAGAAAGAACCTGATAGGAGTAAACAACATCCCTCCACACTGACCAGTAGCTAGAAATGGACAAAGAAAATGAACACCTTGCAGGCCAACTCGGCGCACAATGTTAGTGAGTAGTAGAATAGAAATGAACACCATGGTCAACAGATGACATTAAGTAGAGAAAAGTTAAAAGATTTAACTCTGGCTTTATTTGTGGAAGAAATAAGTGCTTGTATTGTATTGAACAGATATGTAAAAAATACTAACGGTCTATGTATAGAAGTACTTTTTTTAAGTTTAGACTTTTAAGTTTCCAATAATTTAATATTCTCACTTTTTTTTCTCTCCCAATATAAATGTTAGAGTATTAGACACAAAATAAAAATATTTTATAAATAAGTGATAATACTTGCTGCTTTTTTTTCAATGTAGACTAAAAGAAACATTATCTTCATCATGTGGTAAAGTTAACAATGTTATTCACTAGTTACCTTAGTTTTAACTCTTATTACAACATTAAGTTCTCTTATTCTATCTACGACACCATGACATGATTTGACTACGGCATTGAGTGAGTATTGAGAAGTAACATACACATTCGGTAAGTAGCAATTATTTTGGTATTCCATAAAGTTACTCTAATGTAGTTAACGCTAATTACACAAAAAAAGTACATCAACTTGTAGTAAATACAGTATAATTGTTAGAGTTAAATTGTTAAACCGGCTAGTAGTAAGTACAACTAGTGTAAAACTACATCGAGTAAAACTACATTGAATGAGTGTTAGGAACTGTCATGTACACTATTATAATTAAGAATTGTTGTTGTTTTCCATATGAAAAGGCTACATAAATACGTAATTAGCGGTAGTTGCTCATGAAAAATGCATAAATTCGTTTGGCCAACCAATAAACTGAAAGTACAACTAGAGTAAAACTACATTGAGTGAGTGTTTGGAAGTAACATACACTTATTAGTTATTGTTTCAGTATCCCATTAAGATAATACTGTAATGTAGTTAACAATAATTACACGGAAAAGTACATTAACTAGTAGTAAATGTAGTAGAATTGTTAGAGTTTATTCAACCAGCTAGTTGTGAGCATGACTAGAGTAAAACTACATTGTATAAGTATTGAAAACTATCATATACAATTTTATAATTAGGAATTGTTTTTGTTTCCCGTCTGATAATGCTACATACATACGTAGTTAATATTAAATGCTCAAGTACTAGCATTAATTATTTTGGTCAACTAATAAATTGAAAGTACAACTAGAGTAAAACTACGTTGAGTGAATGTTGGGAAGTAACATACACCTTTGGTAATTAACAATTGTTTAAGTTTCCCATAAAGATAATAATTTAATGTAGTTAACGCTAATTACACAGAAAAAGTACATCAACTACTAGTAAATGCAGTATAATTGTTAGAGTTAAATTGTTTTACTAGCGAGTTGTGAGTATGACTAGATTAAAACTACATCGAGTAAAATTATATTGAATGAGTATTGGAAACTATCATATACACTTTTATAATTAGAAATTCTTGTTGTTTCCCAAATGATAATTCTACATACATACATAGTTAATGGTAAATGCTCATGAAGTAGCATAACTTATTTTGGTCAACCAATAAATTGAAAGTACAATTAGAGTAAAATTGTTTTTACTAGTTTTATACTCTAGTTGTACAACTAAACTGTTCAACCAGCTAGTTGTGAGTACGAATAGAGTAAAACTATATTGAGTAAAACTATATTGAGTAAAACTACACTGAGTAAAACTACAAAGAAAGACTAGACTTGCATATTGTCCCGTGCACGCTTTGTCGTGACTGGAGCTGTGATCGACATTTTTTTCTTACTAGCAGGGTTATCCACCTCTTCTGGTCCCTTTACATCTTCTGCATTCTCTACACCCCTTTCAGCTTTCAACTCCTCTGGGACCTGCCGCCTCCTCTTGATCCTTCTAGAGGTTAACATGTCCTTCAAAAATCTTGACTCTTGATTCAAATGAACCAAGCTTACCTATCACATCTATGTGAAAGCCTGCAATCAACTCAGCCACGTGATTGATTCCACATACTAGCATTCTCGTAAGCTCATTGATGGTCTCCACACTCTCCCTCTCAATGGCCTTAGGTTTCCCTTTGTCCTTCACCCTGTTTTGTCTTCTAGGTTTTGTTCGTCCCTCCACATCATCATTGAAAAGCTCTTGTAAAAATACTTTTTTTCCTTTGTTCAACATCTTCATCCAACAATCAACAACCAGATCACAACAATCTTTTCCCATGCTACAGTTCATATTTTAAAAAGATAGCTCATCCAGTGTTGGGATAATGATACTAATGACTTCTAGCTCATTACTTTTGCCAGGTGCCGAATTTATTTCTTCCATGGTAAAACCTCTCATAGCACTTCCCCTGAACTTAGACCTGCACATCCTAGGGAAGCTACTAGATGGAGCATCAACCGCTTCTTTGAATGACTTATACAACTTTGGAATAATCTCAAAGGCTAGAATCTACATATAACACATTAACAAGTATTCACATTATCTAAGATTGTCATAAGAAGCAGTCAAACGCATATCAAAGATCATTTACTCATATGTACTATATATACTAACTTCCAAATGAGTGATGAAACTCGGAATGCACCATGATTGTTTAGCAACCCCTTCCAGCTGTCCAACGTATGCTTGATCTTGTTGAGATTGTTCTAAAATGTAAAATGTCCCCACAAAAAATTCATGTACTAGTCAAGATTATTAACATACCTCAAAAGCTTTGAATCTATTCTCAGCGCTATTTTTCCTTGCTTGGCATTTTCGATGAGTATACTAGATAGGAAATAAAGCACTACCATCTGCAATCTGTCGGTGCAAGTTCTTATGGACATAATTTTTTCACGTACTTCCTCATAAGTTACTCTTCTTTTGGAGATAAAATGCTTGTCAACAAACTTGGTATCTCCTAAGTTTTTATGTCCTATTGGGTAATAACTTCAAATTAATCTAGACATAAGTGCCTGTTCCATCAAGAGTACCTGATCGGAAAACTGTTTACCACAAAACTAGCTGCTTTTTACTTCTCAACGGAGGCTGTGTGGAAAATAAGCATCCACATTTCCATTGACTTGCAGAAATCTCGAGGCATGTAAATGAAATGAATGAATTGCGAGTGATCGTTGAACAATTTCAACTCTCATCATCTAGTTTTTTCTCCAGCTTCTCAACTTCCTTGTAATATAACACCTTGTTATAATTTTCACTAGCTTCGAGTACTCGCTGTTGGGGAAGTGCAACTTAAGTGGTTTCATTGGTACGAAGCCATCATCTTAAGATTGCCTAGAATTCCAAATAAAGTTGGGAAGTTATACTATATCGCCAATACACCATTAGAAATATACTATTGTAGTTCTAGGCTTTTCATACCTCCGCTCCATAATTTATGTCCTTCAGATAACCAGTGTGATCTCCATCGTTGCCGTCTGGTACCTTAAAGTTGTCATCTCTTACTGCTAGATCATCCTTTGGACTTTCCTGTGGAGGATCTTTGTGACTTTTAGGTCATGTTTCCCGGGGGCTCCCTTCTAGTATAGATTCTGATGTATTTTCTCGTCATGGTTCTAATCAGGCCAACTTTCCATTGCAGTTTCACATGGATTTTACATAGGAGGAGCAACCGTTGTTTTCTCATTTTTTCCCGATATATGAGCATTCCTAGTGTGTGGTGCCATTTTCTCGACAATTTGATTCTCTTGTAAGAACCTCGTGTTGCTTCCTCTTTGTTTATCCATTTGTACTTGGTTGGAAAGATTAAGAACAATTTGAGTTATTAACAGTTTCTGGCTTTTTTAAAATGTGGTTATCACAATCGCTTCGCTTGTATCCAATTCGATTTTAAAATTCAAAACATTTTAAATCATGTGAGTATCTTAATGAGTCTTAAAATGAATATATTTAAATTATTTTTAATATTATTTAATTAGAGAAACTTATCATAATTTTTAAATCTGTGAGATACTCTTATTTCTCTCATAAAAATAATGTTTTCAATAGAAATATAAATTTCAAACAAAAAAAGATTATATAAAATATTATAGGTAATTTAAATATATGTAAAATGGATGTTGATAGATAGCTAAGTTTATTTTAGAAATTATAAAAGAATTCAAAATTGAAAAATAATAATATATAACTATTTAAGTAACATTTAAAAGTATGGTTTATTTGGTTCAACAAATCAAAATATAAGCTAAAAGCTACACAATGTAAATAATCAGTTTTCAATAAGGCATGATTAATTTATGTAGATTTATACGTTGAATCGGTCGGCATATAGAGTTCCTGCGCCATGAACGTGTGGGTCCCTAAGCATATTTCTCTTGTTTTGAGATGAATATTTAATGTACTTCCTCATTCAAAGTTTATAATTATGTAGCCATTAACATGTAAAATTGTGAATAAACATATCTCTGTACCCTCTCATTACCCTCTCATTACTCATCACTATTATTTGTAGTTTCTTTGTTTGATTGCAGAATCAGGAAAGTTCTAGGTGAAGATAGTTATTGCATGCCCACTATAAATCTCATTTATATTCATCACTCTTTCACGAATTATTACTAATACTATTCACCATCATCTTTCTCCATCCATTTCAAAGTAAGTTATACACCCTAACTTAGTTTCCATGCGACATACTTTATCTCGTTTCCAGCCTTATATGTTAATTATCTCATTGTTCATTTTGTTTGGTTTTAAAATTGATTGGTTCCTGTTGTTTGATTTTGTTTATTATACTTTCAATTTGTAGTTTCGCAATAAGTTACAAGGGGAAGGGAAAACTCATTTGTCTGATAGTTTGGACGAATACTGTCACTCATCTGACATGCAGCAGTCACGTCCACGGCACCGACGGCCTTGAGATCCTCCGGTGTGCATAAATTGGATTAGTTTAGATATGACAGAATCCTATGACTGAATAAACGCCACCAATAGTCATTGTCATGAATACTAACCAGAACAAAGATGAAAACACTGGGAAGGTTAAATTGTTCTATCACCCCATTGAACTTCTTCTCTTTTTGTTGTTTGACCGCTTATACAATATTTCTTGTATATGGACCAATGGACCATTTTAGGATAAGCGCCTTGATCTTTGATAACACTGCAACTGGCTATTATTACACGGACAGTCTCCACATCCAGTTTGTCAAGGAAGGAAGAGATAAAATCACTTGGGACCATCGGGATCGACTGTTTTCTCAAAAATCATGCATACTCTATGGGTTCCGTGCAACCAGGGCAAACATTGATAACTTCAATCATGGTAGTTGTCACTCTCATATGTTGATTATTATTTTAATTGGCATTTACCATCAGAAAATGCTACTCACCCTAGACAATTTTCTATGCTAGGCAACCTCGCACCTCTAAACATTGAAATCAATCCTACGAAGCCATGGTTGGGAAGGAGCAGATGAGTGGCAACAAATGCCGCAAATTGTTTTAGTTTTCTTTTATGTTTCCATTTTCCTTGTTAAAAACTAAACTATGATTTTCTTTTCATTTTAATCTTTATGCAATGTTCTTGTTATTTTGCATACGCTTTTTGACTACATTTGAAACTATGTTATGCTCTAAAACTTATCTTTTATACTCTTTTGCTAGGATTTTGTGGTACTGTATAGAACACGAATAATTCAGAAGATGATGGTAAACACAACAAGTTTTCTATCCAATTATAGGGATTATTTGTAATGGGCCATAATTCTGTTCGAGTTCCATAATCGTTCACAATGTTGAAAGAGGCAGACTCAATCACTAATAGGATGTTTAATTAATGTCGTGGTCCATGTATCCATAAACGTTAACAACCAAAAATAGGCTAACCTTATTTATAATGGGCATGTTTAATTAATGTTGAGGCTCTCCCTTCTGCATTTAAAGTGACGTGATTTAAACTGCTATGACAAAAAATTATCAAGTTTTTTACATCCACCTTATCCAACCATTGTGTTATGTGATTAATGCAAAAAATTAATTTCCTATATAACTCCCAATATCCTCTCTCCCTTTTATTCGTATGCAAACATATTTCTTACGAACTAAATTTCTATCTAGATATGCCTGACAATGTTCTATTCAAGATAATGTCATTGTCTGCGTCATATTCTTTGTCCGGCTTTCTTAATTTTCGTTTTGTGTCAAGAAGATTTTGTTTATTGTCTGTTGATATAAGCATTCATTCCAAAGTTTGTATTCGTGAACTCGACTTCTTCCCTTATTTGAATGCTCCTCAGTACTATTATGACCTTTATTGAAGGCTTTGAATAGCTCCATCCTGGATGCTATTTTCCATGTAGGACTCGTTAGTTTTTTCCATGATACCCGTCAAAATGATGGATATGTATTGCTTGAGCAAGCGGCTGAGGAAGGGAATGACAAGGCTATTTTTCTTTTTGGTGTAATGCTCATATGCTCTGGAAGTATACAAGGGACACATATTTATTTGTTCAAGCCATTAATGTCTCAGACTTTGGAGTTGCTAGAATCTCAACGGATGCAGGAAAGGGGGATTTTGATGGATCAAGGTGAAACACAATTGATTGCTCTTGAAATGTATTACTGCTGGATTAATGGCTATTGTGAAGGTGAAACCAGTTGGTTCTTAATAGAAAATTGCACCTATTTCGAACGTACAGGAAGCTAAATGATATGGACATTGAAGAAGCATGTGAGAACTGCATATACCACAATAAGGTTGAACTCTTTCTAGAAGTGATTCCAAATGCTCACGTCTAAGCAAAATTAGTTTGTTTTCCTATTTATTCTATGCATTGCTTTTTTCTATCTGTTTATCTTACCTTTCGATATTTATGTATAAGGTTGTAGCCTGCTTTTTGGAGCTTATAGTCAATCCAAACATAATTTAGACCATTACACTCCTTTTACTCAGAAAATGATTACTTAAAAACATACATCCACAACAAATCTCTACAATCCATGAATCCATTACATTTTCCTCATTAACCAAACCATCGAGATTATACCTACAACAACAACACCTATTGATTTGATAATCATAGAATTGATTCCATTACATTCCCCCCCCCCCC
>OVBA01001272.1:28805-46627 GCA_900406435.1 Lepidium aucheri
AACAACACATATTGCTTTGAGAGTCAAAGAATGGTTCAATTCCACAAAACTTTGCTTTGCAACCTTCATTTCTTTGTCCATCTTCATACAGAAATCTTTTTGTAGCTCCATTATTTCATTCATCTTCTTCCGCAGATCAGTGGTATCGTCTTTAAGTTTCTGGCATTTATCATCCACATGTCTCACTTCTTCTAAAAGAGCTTTGTCAACCCATTTAAACTAATACTCTTCATTCTCCTTCAAAACATTCATATCAAATTCTTATCAATGCAACATAATCTTTAAACAAGTATAAATTGAAAACAATTACATGTTCAAAAACAAGGAGAAAATTAAGAAATAACATTCCATCCAAGTGAGCATATATAAAAACATTCAACATGGGTTCTCAGTTGTCTTCGATGTAAATGTGACGATTCCTTCACCACACCAACACGTACTGGGAACACCAGGTGCTGCTTGCCGATGAACTGAACGACTAGAACGACTAGAAATCGATGAGCTCATTCTCCCCTAATCCCTAAATTTTTGATTTCACTCAAGAATCCTAATTTTTAACTTCCCAAATTTGAGGCCTAAACTTGTTTTAATTTTGAATTTTACGGAGAATTCACACTACTTATTGATTTTTCTATGGAGAGGCTCTAAAGAAATCAGAGTATCTTGGTTAAGTCTTATTGAGGAGATGGGAAACCCGATTAATGCCAAAATTCAATCCGGTTATTGAAACAAGTAATTACTCTATAGACAATAATTATGTAGACAGTCAAGTGCTAATCTAGTAATTAAATTCTTTCATACAACTCGGTAGCCATAAGTCTTGAAAATATTTTTTTAGCCACCCCTGAAATTAATTCTGTACTGAGTTAGTAAATATGTAACAGATTTAGTGACCATCTTACATAACATAGTTATAATAACTCTGCTAGTACTATCGAATTGATAAACGTGTTACATAGTTTCTAATTCTATATAGAGTTACCACTAACTATGTACACCTGTTAAGTATGTAGTATCTAACTATGTTTCTCTATACATACTTCCTAACTCTATTACATAAATACTTTGTTACACTTTTAGTAAAAATGTACACACTTCATATCTTTATAGCCACTCTGAGTGCAATTTTTTGACTCGGCGAAGTTGGTCAACACTGTTGCATTTTTGAGAATTATTTTATTCTTAACACTTTTCATTAAGGGTATATTTGTATTATTCGACCAACAATTTTAGAGAGAGAAAATGGGCTAACTCAGTTAACAAAGATTGTTTATGGGCCATTTTTGTTAGGCTCTCTAATAATAATAATACCACAAAATTAACTTATAATGACAAGTCCATATCACCATCTTCTGATTCCAAACAAAAAAAGGTTCATTCGAAAACATCATTCAACAAAATAACAATGAATCTTCCGAATACGAATGCTATATTGATTACTTGGCCGGCCTCGGTTTCACCACTCAAACTCCATCTAATGATGCTTTCTCTGAAAAAGTACAACAAAACATAGAAGAAGATTATGATGATGAGCGTCTCTGCTGCGGTGTCTTCTGGAGGGGACAATTACTACTACGATGGAGGAGAAGGGAGATTAGTGGACGACAACATGATCACTTTGAGGAAACGCATCCACAAGATAAAGATAGTTGAACGTAACTACAAGCCTCTTTCTCATTAGATGGACTGGGAGAACTGTTTCTACACTACCTACTCTCTTATCTGTGATTTTGTTGCTCTTCTCTAGAGCTTCCTCATGAACTATCTCTCCCCACTGTCACCTGTTAGGAATGTCCAGATATCATTTGTACTTTTCTATGGAGTGGTATAATTGAGTTTTTGTTATCGTATAATATATGGTTATAGTTTTAGCTAAAAACCAATTATAATCTATAAATTGAGAATTTATTACTAATATTATATAATGCTATTGGGTCACACACATAAGCAAACTAGATCAATAATGTTTTTGGTTCTAAATATAATATGACATATTTTTTATATATAAGATAAAAAACTTATTCATATTAATATTAATAACATAATATATGTAAGTGTCGTATTTGATAATACATGCACGTGAGAAAAAGAAGTTCTCATTGGGCTTGGCCCATGTACGTGTATTAGGTTACATATATTATTATAAATATGTATGATGATGCGATTAAGAAAGGTAGTTTTCTTTGTTGCTCGAACCCTAAATATACTAAAAGAGGAACAATTCGTTGTGTTCTGAGATTTGATTACTAGCATCCCGTTCTGATCTAGTTTATATGTGTGGATATTAATATAGGCACAATATTTAGAGTGTTCTTTCTACTACAAATCTCAAGGTATATTCTATGATTGATCTGGTTATAATTCAGTATTTGCATAAGATCATGTCATGATTCGTACTCGTTGAATTGTTTGGTGTTTCAAATACGAGTTTGTTTCCCTAAAATGTATCAGAGCATACATGTTTAATTATGAAATTGAATCTTACTTAATTTATATTGAAGTGAAAATAAATTAATTTGATAGTTTTATGATGCTTGAGATTAATGACATAATCATATGTTCATAAAAATGATGATTCCCTTTTGGTTCGTTGTTCATGGAATCAAAATCGTATATTTTGATATTGAATGATAATTAAACTTGATTTGATCATATTTCCATAATTGTTATTCACTTTTGCTTGAAATGGTTTATAAAATTGTTCGTGTGTGCATTGATTATAAATGTTTAAGGTTTTCGTTGAATATGTCTGCCTGAAATTGATTCATTGATTAATAAGTTTATATGCATTATCGTTTGTTAAACGTATAAATATCTTTGCATATTTGGTATTATTTTTTTGTCAATACAAAGCCATAACTAATTGGTTCATTAGCCAAATTCCTACATAATATAATGGCTAGCTTTAGTGGACATACCACTAAACCAAGGTCACTTCACATTTTTTTAGTATTGTTATATAAATATATATAGAGAATCTTGACTTAATGATCCATAAAAAGAAAAGTCAATCTTCTATATCATTTGTGATCTTAATATAATCAACTCATAAAAGAAGATTTGATTCATTCCTAATTTGAATAGGATTCGGCTCAATTGTTTAGTTATATAATAAATAGAGAAATTTGGCTATCTTTACATCATGGAGCACAATGTAATTCATTATCTCCTCATGAAATCCACCAACTCACCCCTGTCTCCTATTGTGACCGAGAGGAATATCCAAAGTGTTCTTATCTGACAACTTTTGTCAGATGCCAAATATTCCATAAGCATGGGACCCACCAATTTACCATTCTCTCCTATTGGTATTTTGCATACACATTCACATGTTCTCCCAACAGATCATGACCATCTTGGCACGTAGCTCTGGTTCGTCCATTACTCGCTACAGCATCCATAAACATTATATAAGTAACTGGCAATATTTAGCAAACAAACTACTAATACAATTATTTAACAGTCTAACACAATTAAACTACAAACTCATTACCCTTCTACACATGTTGTCATGTTTGACCCTTACATTGATTACACATTTACCTCTTTAAATTTATTTTTCCAAATACTAAAATTACTCACCCTTTCCAGATCGTTCTTACCTTCCTTTCTTACCAGCCTATCAATCACCAAAGAAATGATTAGTCATCCAAAATTAGAAAATTCTTTGAAAACCCTCAGTACCATTCTTAGCAATGGTCCTCAAGACATTTTGACTCAAGTGCTGAAAAACCTCTAGTCATGTCTCCAATACAAATCTGATGTCCCCATTTCCAATTCATATTTCTTATGTAAATTTGTTATTAAAAATATGTATGTGTTAATCAGGTAGTACATATATGTTAAGGGATGTGCTAATAGATAATAGGCAAATATATGTTTATCACTTAATAGATATGTTAATACACAATATATGTATTAATCAAATACATGTTAATTAGATAATAAATATGTTAAAATATATTTTATCAAGTAATAAATGTGTTAGTCGTATAATATGTCTTAACATATATTTTAATAGGTATTATATGTGTTATCAGATACTATACGTGTTACATTAGATAATATATCCGTTAACAGGTAACACATGCGTTAACGGATAACAAAAAGGGAAACACTACATTTTTCTGTCACAACAAACACTACATTTAAATGCATTTCCTAGCATTTAATGCATTATCATGTATCTCTCGTCTATCACATTTTACCAAGGTTAATGTTCTAAATCCACTTCAGGGCCAATGTTACTCCTTTGACTAAATTAACTTAATTCATAGATTATGAACTAAGTATTTATTTGTGTATGTTGACTTATTTAACTCTTGTAATAAATAGTTTTAAATAAAATTAAAATTAATTTGATAATTTATAATCCAACTATGAAGTGACATTGGTCTAGTGGCAAGTGGTAACTTTACTAAAGGCAAACACCATCACACATCCAAGGATCAAAAGGCAAACACCATCACACATCCAAGGATCAAGTTTCACTGCTTACATTATATAGAAACTTGGCTAATGAGTCGGCCATTTGTGGTCTAGTGTTGAAAAAAAATCTATAATCCAATTAAATACATATAAGATATGTATTAGTTATATTTCATTATTTTTATTACGATATGAAATTTAAATATAAATCAAAGTTGGGATAAAATTAAGTCCTTAATTAATATCAAATAATTTGATGTCTATCCAATCTTGTCAACTATCAAGACTTTTTTTGTTGTTTGATGGGCTTGCCAAGCCAAGTGTCTACGACTACATGAGTGAGGTAGATGGTGATGGTTATCATATGGAAATAAGATTGGTTTACTTGACTAAGCTATCAAAAACGGTTTTTGAGCTTAGAAGCATAAGTTGGATAAGACATAAGATGCTATCTAACAACCAAGAATTATATCAAATATAATTAACAAGATGTTGTTTACCTAAATAGCTAGTCATTGAGGCGATGAGCCAAACTCACTTAAATTCTAGCAAAATATGGATCTTGGATCATTATATTCGTTTTGAGGATCATATTCTTTTGAATATAATGTGAGTTTTCTTAATTATTGAGATTTTTCATACTTGTGAACTTCATATTAACATTTCTAATCTTGTATACAGCAATGTCAACTCCTCATAGTTTATTTTCATTGCGATGTATCCTTGAGAAGAAAAAATTGAATGGATTGAACTTTCTTGAATGGTATCAAAACTTAGGAATTGTTCTTAAGCATGAGGAAAAGGACTATGTCCTTGAAAAGGTTCTCTCTAAAAGACCTAAAACCAATGTTCCACATGCAGAGAGAAATGCTTATGAGGAGCATATTAGTGATAAAGTCGATGTATGTTGTCTTATGTTGGGTACTATGAACTCGGACTTGCAAAAGCAATATGAGAACGTGGAATCATCAATTGACATGATCACTAGCCTGAAAGGTATGTTTTAGGAGGAAGCAAGAACTGAGAGATACCAAACAGTTAAGACTCTCATTGAGTGTCAGCAGCCAAAGGATAATGCAATTAGCCTACATGTCATTAAGATGATGGGTTATATTGATAACCTGGCAAAGTTGGACTGCGTGATAAGCCAAGAGTTGGCTACTGGTCTCATTTTGCAGTCATTATTGTCAAGTTATGATTAGTTTATTATGAACTACAACATGAACAGCTTGAAATACTTTGACTCAGCTGCATAGAATGTTTTAAACTTCTGAGCCTAATGTTAAAAAGGACACCCCTCACGTTCATTTGATGCAAAAGGACTAAGATTTTAAGAAACATGGCAAAAACAAAGGAAAGGGCAAGGCAAGCTTGATCGAGAATCCAAGCAAGTCTGACCAAGCTCCTAAGTTTAAGTCTAGTTCTTCTAAAATTGATAAGTGCCATTATTGTAATGGTTCTGGGCATTGGAAAAGAAACTAAAAACAGTATTTGGAAGATCTGAAAACGAAGAAAACTTTCGATCCATCTCTTCAGGTATTTATGTTATAGAAGTAAATGTTATGACTTCTAGTTCACTTCTTGGGAATTGGATGCTGGTTGTTGTGCTCATATTTGTACAAATATGCAGGGCCTAAGCAATAGTATAATTTTGAAGAAAGGACAAGTGGACCTACGTATTGGAAATGGAGCAAGAGTTATTGCATTAGCTGTAGGAACATTTTACTTGTTTTTGCCTTTATGCTTGGTCTTAGAACTTAATAAGTCCTACTATGTTCTTGTAATAAGCAGAAATATTATTTATATTCCTTGTTTGGATTTAGAAGGATTTCGTTTTGCGATTAAAGACAAATGTTGCTCATTTGATCGTAGTGACATCTTTTATAGTAGTAGTTCATTAAAGAATGAACTTTATATTCTAAACCAAAGTGTGCTTATCTATAGTACCAATACAAAATGATTTAAGTCAAAAATATTTAAGTTAAATGACCCAAATCAAACTTACCTTTAGCTTTATTGTTTGGGCCATATAAATGAGACATGTATTCAAAAGTTTCATAGTGATGAATTTTCAAACTTATTTGATTTTGAATCATTTGAAATATGTGAGTCTTGTTTATTAAGAAAAATGACTATAGCTCCTTTTACTGGTCACAATAAAAGAGCAAAAGACTTGTTGGAACTTATACATACTGATGTATGTAGACCAATGAGTTTAAATACTATAGAAACTACTCGTACTTCCTCACACTTACGGATAACTATAGTAGATACGGTTATGTTTACTTGATGAAACATAAATCTGAATCCTTTGAAAAGTTCAATGAGTTTTAGAATGAAATACAAAATCAGCTTGGCAAGATAATCAAAGTTCTTCGATCATATTAAGGTGGAGAATATTTGACTCAAACTTTTAGTGATCATCTAAGAGAATGTGGAATTGTTTCACAACTTACTCCTCCGTGAACTCCACAATTGAATGGTGTATCCAAGAGGAGAAATCAAACTTTAATAGATATGGTTCGATCAATGATGAGTCATTCAGATCTTCCATTTCTTTTTGGGGATATGCTATAGAAACATCTGCGTTTACGCACAATAGATACCCATCAAAATCAGTTGAAAAGATACCGTATGAGAGGTGGACTAGAAAAGTTCCAAACTTGTCTTTTTGAAAATTTGGGGTTGTGAAGCTTATGTTAAACATTTTTTTTTATAAGCTCGGACCCAAATCTGATAAGTGCCACTTTGTTGGTTATCCTAAAGAAACCAAAGGTTATTATTTCTACAACCCTTCTAAGAACAAAGAGTTTGTTGCTTGAAATAATATTTAGAAAGAGAATTTCTTTTGAAGAGAAATAGTGGGAGTAAAGTACAACTCGAAGAAGTTCGAGAAACACAAGAAATTTCTTTGAATCTTGAGGATGAGAATCAACTAGATCTACGAAGAGATGTAGAAGAATCTAGTTACGTGGAATCTGAGGTGTGTAGGTCTGAAAAGATTCGTCACAAACCTAGAAGATATGGTGTATGGGTGACAGATCACGATCAATTTTCTCATAGAGAGTGATAAACCTACGTCTTTTGAGGAAGTGATGATGGGCCTGACTCTGAAAAATAGCTAGAAGCCATTGGATCTGAAATGGAATCCATGTATGTGAACAAAGTACAAACTTTGGTAGATTTACCTGATTGTGGAATAGCCATTGAGTGTAAATGGATTTTCAAGAAGAAAACCGACATGCATGGTAATGTACAGATTTATGAAGCTAGATTAGTGACTACAGGTTACCAGCAGATTTATGGTATTTACTATGATAAAACCTACTCCCCAGTTGCAATGCTTAAGTCCATTCGGGTTCTCTTATCAATATTTTGAGATTTGGCAAATGGATGTGAAAACAACTTTCCTTAATGGAAATCTGGAAGAGGATGTGTATATGACAAAACCTGAAGGTTTTACATCACCTGAAAATGCTCGGAAGGTATACAAACTGCAACGCTCAATTTATGGCTTGAAGCAAGCTTCTCGGAGTTGGGATCTTTGTTTCAATGAAGCTGTCAAAGCATTTGATTTTATTAGAAACGAAGAAGAGTTGTGCGTTTACAAGAAGACTAGTAGAAGTGCAACTGTTTTTCTTAGTGTTGTATGTAGATAACATGTTACTCACTGGAAATTATATCCATTTGCTTCAATATGTAAAGACATAGCTAGACTGTTGTTTCTCAATCAAGGACATGGGAGATGCCTCTTATGTTCTTGGAACAAAAATATATACAAATAGACTAAACCAGCTTATTAGACTATGTCAATATACTTATATAGAAAAGGTCTTGCACATGTTTAATATGCATGATTGCAAGAAAGATTTTCTGCCAATGTCTCATGGTGTAACTCTCAGCAAAACACAGTGTCCTTTGACACATGATGAAATATAATGCATGAGTAGAATCCCTTATGCTTCTGCTATAAGCTCTATCATATATAACATGCTCTGTACTCGTCTATATGTTACGTGTGCTTTAAGCATGACGAGCAGATACCAACAAGATCCAGTTGAGAGTCACTGGAATATAGTCAAGAACATCCTTAAGTATTAAAGATACACTAAAAATAAATTCTTGGTTTATCAAGGAAGTGATGAGCTTGTTGTGAGTGGTTACGCTGATGCTAGTTTTCATATGGAAAAAGATGATTTTTTATCACAATCTGGATTTATCTTTTGTCTTAAGTGAGGTGCAGAGAGTTGTAAAAGTTCCAAGCAAAGCACCATGGAAGACTCGACAACCGATGCTGAATACATTACTACTTCTGAAGCAAAAAGAGAAGATGTTTGGATTAAAAAAGTTCATTGTTGAAATAGGTGGGGTTCCTAGTATCTCTGGTCCGATTGATCTCTATTGTAATAATACTGGAGCCATCGCTCAAGCTAAGGAAACTTGATCACACCAGAAATCTAAGTACATAGAAAGAAGATACCACCTTATTCATGATATTGTCGATAGAGTAGATGTCAAGAATAGCAAAGTCTCAACAGATGCAATTATTGTTGATTCGTTGACCAAACTTCTTTCACGATCTAAGAATGACAGCCATACAACTACTATAGGTGTTAGATTTCTTAAAAAGTGATATTGTGTTAAGTGGGAGAAATCAAGTTATTTTATAATATGTTGTTCATGTTTTGACACGTTCATTTGTGTTATCAAATTTTGTGAGATGTATTTAACTCTGAGTTAATACATAATATTCACATAATGATTTGTCATTCATATAGGTCATCAAGTGTATGACTTGATCATGAAACTCTATAGGTGATAAATAAATGATAAAAATTATTGGAGTCCCTAGTCAAGGTTATTAACATGGGACATTAATAATGGTTAAAACCTAGTATGTGAGGTGATTGATGACTAAGTTTCATGGAGTTATTTTATATATTGTATTAAAGTCAATAACATAGATATGTGTTAAAGAACACAGTATTGGACTAACCCGCTATGAGATCTCTACAAAATTATTATATGAGTGTCATGAGAGATTCTCATACTATATAATGGAATCCTTTGACCTGAGTTCATTAGGTTTCTTGTTTATGGATTGGTTCACTTTTATTTTACAAACGTCAGTCGTAAATGATGATTATAAAGGCATTGATTAGGTGTGCCACAAATTTTGTAAAGGAACAGAGTTGGAATAAGATAGAATTTGTTCCTCCTATATAACAGGAGATAAATATCTTTTGACATATCGATGGTTTGATACTGAGAAATGCATGGTCGTGCTCAAACGAGGTTAATGTTAGTCGTTTGTTTGATCAGTACATACCACGATTCGATAAAAGAGATCTAGCTTGATAAGGATGACACTAATTCTTGCCTAATGCTAGATCGAGATATAGAAGTAAATGGATTATAGGAATAGATGATTCCAGTACAAGTAGGAGATTGTTGGGAATGTCCAGAAATTCTTTGTATTTCCTTTTTATGGAGTCGGATAATCGAGTTTTTGTTATTGTATAATATTAGGTGGTTATAATGTTTTGCTAGAAACCAATTATAACCTATAGATTGAGAATATATTACTAATATTACATGATTTTATTGGGTCACACACCTAAGTAAACTAGATTAATTAATAATGTTTGGGTTCTAAATATAATATGACATATTTGTGTTATATAAGATAAAACAAATTATTCATATTAATGTTAATAATATAATATATGTAAGTGTTACAGTTGATAACACATGCATGTGAGAAACTATTCGTCTTCTCATTTGGGTTGGCCCATGTGTGTGTATTAAGTTCCATATAACTATATAGATGTATGATGATGCGATTAAGAAAGTTAGTTGTCTTTGACGCCGAGCCCTAAATATACTAAAAGACGAACATTTCGTTGTGTTTCTGAGATTTGATTTCTATGGTACTAGTATCTCGTTCTGATCTAGTTTGTTTGTGTGGATACTTGTAGAGGCACGACGTTTGGAGTGCTAAAACCATTTGATTCAGTCATTCATTCTACTATAAAATCTCAAAGTATATTCTATGATTGATCCGGTTGTAATTCAGTATTTGCATGAAATCACGTTTTGATTCGTACTCATTGAATTGCTTGGTGTTACAGAACTAGTTTTTTTCTGATGCAATGCATGAATGCATCTACTATTATTGTTATTTGTTTTTCCATCTTATTGTTTCCTTTATTTTAGCTTTCGATTCTATTTCTTTTTCGAATAATCTACGGTTTTTCATTATATATTATGCTATTTAAGCCACATTTATTTGTAAACCTAGGCAGACTTTTGATTATTAAGATTTTATCAAAGTCTTGAGAGCTTTTATTTTCCCTTTAGATTGTTGGAGTTCGATTCCATCATCTTCAAAGAAGAGAGATCAATTCGGGTATTCAATATTGAATCAATGATTGTTTTCTATTTATTAATTTTGGTTACAACAGTTTGGTATCAGAGTTAAAAGCATCCTACAAAGAATTTCTCTTTTTATTTTCTCTCAGTGAATCGATAATCATCATGCCTCTAAGGAAGCCTCGACAAGATGAATCGGTAGGGGATTGGGAGAACTTCGTCAAACACTATTGGCGATGCAAGAAAAACATTCAGGCAACAATTTATGCTTCGCTTCAAGACATGACCAAGGCACTCATACAAAATTCACGAGAAGTGGAGTCACAACACGGATTGGTGATTGATTCCAAGGACAACAATCTGTTTGCCATCCCAAAACCATAAAGCGGTATCTCCAGTGATGGGAATGTGGTGGAGACCAAAAAATGAGCTGGGAATCAGGTTTAAATATCAATTTACCTGAATTCCATGGAGGGAGTCGTGGTGATTAATTGTTAGATTGGCTAGTTGAAGTGGAAGAAGCTATGTAGTTAAAGCGAGTTCGAGACGAGAGAAAGGTGGCTTGTGTGGCCACAAAGTTTTGAGGGAGAGCCGCTTCATTATGGCTACAAGTGAAAGCTACATGTGCGTAGGAGGGAAAAGATAAAATACAATCATGAGAGAAGCTTCAACGCCTATTGAGAGCAAGTTTTCTACCGTATAATTATGATCGCACTATGTTCATGAAGCTATAAAATCGTAGATAAGGAGCATGATATGTTGATGGGTATGCAGAGGAGTTTAATATGTTTCTTACGAGGAATGAGATTTATGACTCCGAGATTCAGTGGTTTCAATGCCTCAATTCGGCCCTTCTACCATTGTAGAAGCACATAGGCGAGTTTTTGCTTTCGAGCAATAGTTTAAGCAAAGCTCTTTGTCTTGGTTACCAATAATTTCTCGAGGACATCTGCAGACAAATATTGGAACAGAGTCCAATGTGTCCGTTCCTACCAGAAAAGATAGTATGCTATAGACATTGATAGCTACGCCTGAAGGTAGCATTAGTAACGCCTCTACTCTTAGTACTCAACAGACTTTGGTTCAGTGTTATTCTTGTGGTGATATAGGGTATCCTAAAAGAGCTTGTCTGGCTCTTAAATGTCACAGGTTATTAGTGAATTCGGTTAAGTGTGATACAAATGAATTATTTGAAGAAGAAGCCCTCGATGATGAGTGTAATCTCAAAGATGAACATGTGCATGGTGGTAAGGGGACAATGTTACTGATGCATCTAGTTTATATATCTCTTGTCACAGTAGATGAGCCATGGTTACGTACTAATATTTATCATTCAACATGTATGGTACGAGATAGAATTTGTCGCTTTATCAATGATTTATGCAGCTCCAAGAATGTGATTTCGGAGAAGGCTTTCATGAAGCTTGGGCTACAACATGAAGTGCATCAACAACTGTATGAGTTGATTTGGTTGACAGAGGGTTCAGCGCTTAAAGATACTCATCGTTGTGCAGATGATTTTTCTGTGGGGGTTTCTTACAAAGAAAATATCTACTTCGTCATTGCACCAATGGATGTCTGTCATCTTTTACTTGGAAAACCGTGGCAATATGATCGTGGAGTGATCCATGATGGCCATAGGAACACATATAGCTTTGTGTTTAACAACAAGAAAAGTCGTGCTATTTCCTCAACCACCTATTCCCCTTTGCAATCCCCCTCCAACACCAAGTACGACACCAACTTTCCTATGTTCTGTGGCAGATTTTGATCGCGAGTTCATTGATTCGGGGTTTGCTTGTTTGATATTTCCGAGTACTCAACCAGTTCCTACAGTGGCACAAATCATTGTATACATTGATGATATTCTAGTCTTTATTTCCTCAATGGCGGAGTATGCATATCATCTCAAACATGTTCTTATAGTGCTGCGTAATGAGGTACTCTTTGTCGCAAAACACAAGTGCAAATTTGGTGTCGACATGCTCCTCTTCTTGGGTTATGTTGTATCAAGTAAGGATCTTTCAATGGACACAAGTAAGGTCTCAGCTATTAAAATTGGCCAGTCCCAAAGAGCATATCTAGAGTATGCAGTTTCCATTGTTTGGCATTCTTCAACTGTAAATTTTGCAGCATTTCAGTACGATAATGGCACCATTGACTGAGTGTATGAAACAAACCTCTTTTTCGTGGACAAAAGAAGCTGTTCAGTTTATCAAATTAAAGCTCACAGCCGCACCTATCTTAGCATTACCGAACTTTTCATAAATACTTGAACTAAATTGTGATGCGTCTAAGCTTGGTATTGGCGTCATTCTCAGTCAAAGCCAAAGTCATATAGCCTTCTACAGCGAGAAATTGTCGGGTGCAAGTATTCGATAGAGAACTTATGACATCAAATTTTATGCTATTGTGCAATCGGTCAAGCACTAGAAACATTATTTTCATAAGGAGTTCATCTTGTACACCGATCATAACGCATTGAAGCACCATGACAGTCAACAGAAGATATCTTCTCGTCATGCCTCTTGGGTTGCGTTTTTGGAACAATTCACATCTAGCATCAAGCACCAATCATGAAAACTCAATAAAGTTGTGGATGCATTAAGCCGTCACCATTGTATCGTGACAACGATCACTCTTTTGTTCCGAGTTTTGCTTCTTTTGCAGATATTTATCCAACAGGGTCATATTTTGCTCCAATCTTGCATGATGTACAGCTAGAGTTAAGTTTCAAAATTTTCAACACAACCTTGGACATATACAAGTATGGACTTTATACTCAGCTTGTCCCCCACACAACAAGATAATGACTGCATCTTTGTCATTGTCGATCGCTTCTCTAAAATGGCCCATTTCGTGGCATGTAAGAAAACAACAGACGATGTATCCATGGCACAGTTGTTCTTCAAGGAGATTTATCGTTTACATGGTTTTCCAACCTCTATTGTCTCAGCTATGGACACACGGTTTATAAGCCATTTTTGCTGATCCTTATGGAAGTTATTGGGTACTAGCCTCGATATGAGTACTATGTATAACCCACAGTCCGATGGCCAGATAGAGCTTACAAATTGGTCATTGGATAGTATGTTGCGTTGTCTGGTTGGTGATAATATAAAATCTTGGGAGTCGATTTTACCAAAAGCTGAATTTGCTCACAACCATGCATCGAATTGCAGCTTGGGATTCAGTCTTTTTTGGATTGTTTATGGCATTGTCCCTCGTGGACCACTGGACTTGAGCATGTTACCTGACAAGACTCGTCATCAAAAGATGCTTTTGATTTCGTTGACTCATTGTAGATGATTCACATCAAGGATGTCACGAACTTGGAAGCGTCCTCAACAATGTATAAAGCAGATTTTAAACACAAACGTGAAGTTGGTTTGAAGTCAATGATTTGGTTTGGGTAGTGCTTTCCAAGGAGCATTCCAGCTCATGAGTACAATAAGTTGAAGTCGAAGAAGATCAGACCAATAAAAGTGTTGGAAAGGATCAATCCGAACGCATACCAGGTCGAGCTCCCACTTCAAGTGAAAACTAAAATGTATTTAACATCAAACATCTGAAATCATATGTCGCCAGAGACACAATTACAGATTCAGGGACGAATCTTCTTTTACCCTCGGGGACCTGATGCAGTGCATCTACCGTTATTGTTATTTGTTTTCCATCTTATCGTTTCATTTATTTTAGTTTTCGGTTTATTTCCTATTTTGAATAATCTAGGGTTTTCATCATCTCTTTTGCTATTTAAGCTACGTTAGTTTGTAACCCTAGGCAGACTTTTGATTATCAAGATTTTATCAAAACCTTGAGAGCTTCGATTTTCCCTTTTGATAGTTGGAGTTTGATTCCATAATTTTCAAAAAAGAGAAATCAATTCGAGTATTCAGTATTGAATCAACGATTATTTTCTATTTCTTAACTCTGGTTACAACAGTTTCCCTACATCACCGTCACAACCCTTGTTCTCCTCCTCCTTAGCCTTCTGGTTTCCTCCGCCGTCATGGCTTTTCGCCTCTTTGACCTCCATCGTTGGCTTCTCTCCCACATCCTCTGATCTTATTCTTTCCTAATAAACAAGCCGGACCTGTTGATGCATTTGGTCATTACCTGCTTTATCGTTATTATTATTTGTAACTAGTTTGTTTTTAAGTGAAACTAGTGATGTTAAATCATAATAAGAAAAAATGAAAAAAGATAATCATATTAGAAAACAACTAGTGATGTTAAATAAGATCAACAAAGCTTACTTTAGTTTATCATTTTAATAAAGAAAAAAAAAAGAAGCCAAATCTGTTAACAATTAGGAGGTAACAACACAAACCCAAATTCTAACGTCACAAACTAACATATATATGCTTTCACAATCGTTTTTATATTTTTCTGTTTATCTCTATGAAAGAACCCATCAAAGAGTTATACAAGGGTTCCATTATGGTAGTTCAAAGAAAAAATTTTGAGATGGAGTTTAGGATATGGATCCGGTTTTGTCGATCCAATGTTAACAAAAAAAAAAAAAAGTAGTTATACCATTTGTTGAAAATGGAAAGTTTAGCAACACCTTTTTTGTTAATTTTATTTAGTGTTTTTATTGTCTGATATGAAATACACTGATTGTCCGCAACTCATAGCTGATTGATGGTTTCTTCATCTATATGCGTTTTAATGATAAAATTGATTTCAGATCTTCTATTTCTAGAATTTAAGATAATTGGTGCGCCAAAATGTTTGACTAGTTGAAATTTTCTAAGAATAAAAGTTGTTGTATCTAAATTATTTGTGAATAAAGAGGAACTGCAACTAACGTTTGTTTTCTTTATCATGAATTTCGGATACTGATGTAAAATTAAAGATTATACAGTTATAAAATAGAAGGTTTATTTTAAGGAAAAAAAACATCATATGGGTTAATGGAATAAACTAGGATTCTACTCACGCTTACAACGTGAGATATTATATTTTTTTTGTTATTATATTTCATGTGATTTATTAAAGTGGTAAGAGATAGATTGTTGCATAGTAGAACTCTTAATATGTCTTAATTAGTCCTGGTATTTGAGTGAGTGATATGCTAAATTTATCGAACTTAAAATAGTTGAATGTTTTTTATGGTTTCATAAACATTTTATTTCGCGTTTTTATAATGAAGATTTTGAGTTTTAAATAAAATGAAATAAATAGAAGCTATCTTTTCATATGTAATATTTCACATAAAAAAAATATATTACAACTACTTGAAACATTATTTAGTACGATAAAATTTTTAAAACAGTGCCCGTTCTTCTAACATGAACTTTTGTAGCGCGATCTTATATATTTATTTTTAAAATCGTATTAGAGCATCATTATTGATGGTTTCTTATTTAGAAGATCTTAGAGAAAAAGTGAGTTAAGAAATGTGTTTTTGTTTTGAGTTTTTAGGTGTGATTAATGGTAGTTTCTTAGGTGAGTTTCTTAAGAATTAAAAAATAAAAATAAAAAGAGGAGAGAGAGTAAAATAGGAGAGAGAGTAAAAAAGAGGAGAGAGTAAAAAAGAAGATAGGGTAAAAAGAGGAGAGAGAGTAAAAAAGAAGATAGGGTAAAAAGAGGGGAGAGAGTAAAAAGAGGAGAGAGAATGAAAAGGTGAGATAGAGTAAAAAAGAGGAAGAGAATAAAAAGATGAGAGAGACTAAAAAGCACAGAGAGGGTAAAAAGATGAGACATAGTAAACAAGAGGAGAAATAGTCAAAAGATAAGATATAGTAAAAAAGAGGAGAGATAGTGAAAAAGGAGAGAAGGTAAAAGAGGAGAGAGAGTAAAAAATGAGAGAGAGTAAAAATAGAAAGAAAGTAAAAAGAGGAGAGAGAAAGAGTAAAATAAGAGAGAGAGTAAAAAAGAGGAGAGAGAGTAAAAGATGAGAGAGAGTATAAAAGAGGAGAGAGAGTGAAAAGATGAGAGAGAATAAAAAGAAGAGAGAGAGTGAAAAAAGGAGAGAGAGTAAAAAGAGAGAGAGGATAAAAAGGAGAGAGAGAGTAAATAAGAGGAGAGAGAGTAAAAAAAGGAGAGAGAGAGTAAAAAAGAGGAAAGAGAGTAAAAGATGAGAGAGAGTGAAAAGATGAGAGAATAAAAAGAGGAGAGAAAGTGAAAAAAAGGAGAGAGAAAGTAAAAAAAGAGAGAGGATAAAAAGAAGAGAGAGAGCAAATAAGAGGAAAGATAGTAATAAAATGAGAGAGAGTAAAAAGAGGAGAGAGAGTAAGCTTTTTAATAATAAAATAAGTTAAAAAACCCATTAAAATAGTTTCTTAATTAAGAAACTTTTGTAAGATTTTGAAAAAAAAATTTAAATTTTTAATAATAAAATAAGTAAAGAAACTCTTAAGAACTTCCCAATGATGGTCTTAGATAACAAAAAGATTTGAAGGTGTGGTTTAGTAGTACAGTTTTTACTTTTTTGTGTGTTAAAGCCGTACAAGTGTTTTCTAAATGATCGTTACAAATAGATTTTTGCAGGTTTAGTCTAACTATTGGTCTCATATTTGATTAATTGTATAAGCAGATATTTCTCATTTATAATATCTAAAATATGTTTTGGTTGGGAATATATTTTGTTGTGTAAAGTACGTAAGAAATATATATTAGTAATTGTTCCGGTTTTTTTTTATACATAGTCTGGTTTGTGGTTCTTGCTTGAAGGAATATTTATTTTATTTCTTTGCATTTTGTTAGTTGTTTCTGTTTTTTTTAAGTTATAAACTTTTAACATCTATTAGAGTAGTACCCGCACAACGCTGCGGTGTTATTCTCTGAATTTATTTTGTAAGATCGATATTACGGTAAAAATATTAAAAGAGTTTTGAAAAATGAAAAGATAGATAAAAACGATTGTCGTTAATGATGACAGTTGTTAGAAATGCAATGTTGTTAAACTTGAAATAAACTAAAATTTAAAAATTTAAAGATTGTAAAATACAGGTTAATGCATATCACTATAAGAATACAAGCCCAATTTCGACAGGTTTCCGACCAGAATAATG
>OVBA01001273.1:0-46597 GCA_900406435.1 Lepidium aucheri
TATATATAATTTTTAATATGATAATATTTTATATATAATAAGATTACTAATGAAAATTATTTTTTGTTAGAATTAATTTTTTAATAATTATTAGATTAAGATTTTTTATAGATAAATATGATTCAATATATATATATATATATTTCATTTTTTATAAATAAGCTTTTAATATAATATTTTTCTTTATATAATAAGATTAGTCATATTTAGCACATTTTAGGAGTCTTATTTAGCCATTTTTACATGCATATCTAATACATTCTTGTCATTTTAGAGTTCAAATAGCTTCATTCATTTGCATTAGCACGCACATTGTATTCGAGGGAATTCGGTCAATAGAAAGACCAGCACAACTGCTAGTGCTAAGGTGTTTCTCGGAGGGGTGGAGAGAGCAAAGAAGGCTTTGCACTTGGATGTATTTTAGGTACTCAAAACGCAAAAATGGAGTGTTATGGACTAGTGGCTGCAAAGGGATGCGAAGTAGCAGCACTTGGGGCTGAGTTGATGCATAAGGTGATCAGATTTCGAATCAACACCAGAAACAAGTTCAAGCCTTGATTGAGCGTTGTAAGACTCAAATAACATTCGAGCATTGATCGGATATGGCAGGGCTCTTTCCTGACACACACATGAAGCATGTTATGGGCTACAAACTCTCTCCTTGTGGGCCTTTTCAGCATCTTGGTTACACTAATGTTGAAATCCACTACACGATGGGCCTCTTCTTATGGTCTGAATTCAAGCAAGGGTTCTACTAGACTTGTATAAATTTCTAGTTTTTCCAATGAAAAGGACATCGAAGTTTTATCTTAGTTTTTACAACTTTTTTCTTGCGAAGCAGACTTTACTTTTGTAATCTCAGAACGAATTCCTTTGATTTCGAGTTTTACTTTTATACAATTTAGTTTTACGTTTAGCGTTGATTTCAATCTTCATTCGATTCTATCATCTATGTTATCTAATATTGATTTCGTGTTTAGTGTTGAATTCATGAGTTCTGAGTAATCACCTAGGTCTCTTGAGGATGAGTTAGGTCAGCGTGAAGCTTAGATTTTCTAGGTTGCTTGAGGTTAGAATTGTTAGGATCTCTTCTGTTTTGGTGCTTTAATTACTAGCTTCATTCTGATCAACTAGAGCTTGTTCTGAGATGCTCTAGCATCTGATAGGTGTTTGATAGAGCGTCTAACTGAACCACTTTAGAGATTTACACGCTCGGCTCGAGGGATCAAATTTCCGAGGTATGAATTGGCTTTCAGCGGGTTGATCGTTCATGCCAGGTAGATTATCAAACACCTATGGCGATAGGGTCTGTTAGTAGTCAACTCAAGTCTGTTTGCCATGAAAGTGGATTCACTATTATTGCTCTCACTACCTAGAGCTTAGCTTTATTGGGTATTTTTAATCGCCTAGTTAGCTTAAGAGTCACGCTGATCCGTGATACTCACTCCTCAGGAACCTGTTTTCTTACCCTGCGTTAAATTCACTCCTAACACTGTTGTCTACTGCTTCATTTTAAATTCTTTGTTATTGTCGATTGATTAGTTTACTCTTATTTTAAGTTTGATCTAGGTTGTTAGATAAATCACACATTGATTGGCTTGGATTATAATAGTTTGTTGCATTCTGGTGATAACTACATTCTCAGTTGGATTGACATCTATTATACTGCATCGACACATTAGTGTAATAGGATTTGAAAACTGAGTTAAATCATGTTATCATCCACTAAATGCAAATGCACATGCACAACCACGGATCGAGTCTCACTACCTACAAATTTTATATAGGAATTTGGCTAATGGACCGGCCATTGTGGCTCAATATTAATATTACCGTTGACAAAAAAAATAGTAATGAAAATTAATTTTTGTTATAATTAATTTTTTAACAATTAATATTCCCAATTCTCTTTTGGATTAAGATTTCTTTTAGGTTAGGAATTCTTTTTAGATTAAGATAATCTAAATATTGAAGAAATCTATTTAAAGATTTATTTTATCTAGCTTTTTAAAAATAAATAAATCCTCAAAGATTTCGGATAATTAGATTTGACACGTGGAAAAATTATGTTAATTACTAACTTAAAAAATCTCTTCTTTATATAATAAGATATGGACGTACAATAGAACGAAATGAAAGGAAGAGAAAACGATAAAAATATGTAAATCCAAAAAATTAAAAACGCATGCATTACATGTAATTTAAGAAATAATAGAAAAAAACTAGTTTGAATAATTCTGGCTTGAATTTAACGTAATATGCTGATTCTCGTTCTAAACTACTGAATTAAACTGAATTTGATAAGAACGAACATATTACTATATAGTGTTGGTGAAATTGGCTAAATTACTTAATTTAAGTAATACTAGATTCTGACCCACATGAGTACGGTTCTATAGTAAAATAATATTTTTAGATAAAAATAACTAAAAGTAAAAATATTATATTGACTTCGACAAAGAGTGGGTGTAGGAAATTTTCTCATCGCCTAACAATCTCTCTGGCGATCTTCGTTGTTTTTCTAGCAATCTAGTTTTTTTCAGCAGATTTATTCCAATTTCCGGATTCTCTTCTATTGGAAATTTATGCTCCTCTACAAGGAGGTTATCGCCCATCCTCCTCTTGGTGTTCCTCTGATTTGCCGATTTTGAAGCTTTCTTCTACATCTCGTCTTAACTCTTCGCCGCCATCGAATCCATGGTCTTCTGCATCTATTACTTCAACTCAGGCAGTGAAGCACTTTAATCTTGATCTTTAGTTCTCTGATGATTCCTTTTCATCTTCAATTCATGAGGATGTTCTTGCTGATGTTTCTCCTTTATGGAAAATTTTTGTTATCGGGCATTTCATAGGTAATCCCCCTCATATTGGATTCGTTCATGCTCTTGTTAATAAAGTTTGGCAAAACCTTAAGAAGACTCTTCGAATTGATGCCAACTTCATTAGCTCCAATTTAATCTTATTCCGGATTGATGATTTTGTTGTTAGATCCCATGTTATGAAGCGTAAGTTTTGGCATATTGGTGATATTCTCCTGGTTGTATCTGAATGAATTCATGAATCTGCTAATAAAGATCCTAATCTCATCTTATTGCCTATATGGGTTAATTTTTCTAATGTTCCAGACAAATTGTTTTCTTACAAAGGTTTGAGCTATCTTGCAAGCATATTGGTACTCCTCTTAAGCTTTACTCTAATACTGAAAGGTTCGTTTGTTTAAATGTTGCTCGGGTTTTGGTTGAAGTCACACTTTATTGGGTTTTGCCTACAAAGATTTCTTTCCATGAGAACTTATTTCATGCTGTTCATATTCAAGTTGCTTACCCTTGGCTTCTTCCTAGATGCTTTGAATGTAAGAAATGCGGCCATCTTGCTTCACACTATACTTCTATTTCTACAGTGTCTACTTCTTCTGCTTCTGTTCCTATCCCAAATCAGATTATTCCATCGAATCCTTTGTTAGAATCAAGTTTTCCAGCCGGCAACTCTCCTTCAATTGCTAAGAAAAATTCTGCTTATTTTGATGATTCGCCTAAGGCTCCTATGGAAAATTCTACTTCAATTGATGCCAATGTACAATCTCCTATAGTGATCTATGTGAGTTCAACTGTAGATTTTGATGTTGGTAATTCTCGTTTGATTGCTGCTAATGACCCGTCCAGGGCTCCTATGGAAAGTTCTACCTCAGTTGATGTTAATGTACACTCTCCTATAGCAATCAATATGAATTCAACTGTTGATATCGATGTTGGTAATTCTCCTTTGATTGCTTCTAGGATCCCCCATGTAGTTTCTATGCCAATTTCTAGACATGTTGATGTCTTCCAAACTACTTTGTCTCAGTGTGTTCTTGTTTCTTTAAACAGTTGTTCTCAAAACCAGTTCAGTTTACAAGACCCTTTGCACCTGAGATTAACTCTCTTTCCTTAGAGGACTTTCCTCTCTTGTCTACAGATTCTGCATATTCTAATACTTGGAAAACTATTGCCACGAATAAACGCCCAAATTCTACTTCTCCAATCCGTAATTCTCCTTCCAATATCATAAATCCAACAACGGATGTAGTTAATTCTATGTCCCCTTCTTGTTATCAGGTTTTGGAATCTCTTCCGGAAGAAGGAGAAATTGTAGAATCTTTTTTAATGAAACCCAAGCTCAGACCTAAATCTCTGCGCAAAACTACTGTCAAGTTTAAGGATTTTATCCCTTTGACATCACGTCAAGCTTCCTCTCGGAAGCTACAATGTCTTTTTTGCCTGGAATTGGCGGGGTTTTAACAACCCACACAAGCATTTTGCTGTTAAGAAGTGGGTTAATGAATGTAAAGCCAACTTTGGGTTTCTTATTGAAACCAGAGTTCAACAGTAAAATTTCCTTAGTATTCTTCAAAACTGTTTGCCAAATAGGCAAGCTATAACTAACTAGAACCATCACCATTTGGGAAGGGTTTGGTTATGTTTTAATGACTCTGTTCATATCACTCCATTATTGATTAGTGCTCAGCAAATCACCTGAAAAGTTCAGATTATTGAATCGCGTATCTCTTTCATCTATTCGGGTATATATGCATCAAATTTTTAGATGGATAAACATCACCTTTGGCAGGAGATGCGTTCAATTAAATCTTCTTATGATCACCTTAATCTCCCCTGGATTCTTCTTGGTGATTACAATGAAATATTATCTTCTTTCGAGCACTCTAGATATTCTGATTACCCCTTTAATCATCATGGTATGCATCAATTTCAGAATTTGGTCATGGATTACTCTCTTTCTGATAAAGTTTTTACTGGTCCTACTTTTACTTGGTGGAATAAGCGTAGTGAAGATCCTATTGGTAAGAAATTGGACCGTGCATTGGTAAATCCGACTTGGCTTAATGTCTTTCCCCTCTTTCATGCAGTTTTTGATGTTGGAGTTATTTCTAATCATGCTCGGTGCCTTATTCATATCAGCTCTCAAATCCCTGGAAAACGAAGACATTTTCAGTTCTTCAACTTTCTAGTTGACCATGAGCTTTTTTTACCAACAATAAAATCTACTTGGGACCAATTTCCTCCTCTTTACCCTTCCAGATCTGCTCTTCACCTTTTTTATAAGAGGCTAAAGATTTTAAAACCTGCTATTCGCTTATTGAATAAGTCTCACTATGGAAACATTCCCATTCGCACCAAGTCAGCCTATGATGCCCTTTGTACTGCTCAGAATAATGCCTTTATTTTTCCTTATTCTCAAACTTTTCAAGCTGCTGCTGAAGCCTCTTCTATTTGGCATCATTGGGCTAATATTGAAGAACAATTTTTCAGACAAAAATCGAGGGTTACTTGGCTGTAAGCTGGTGATCATAATTCATCCTTCTTTCACAAAGTTGTTTAGTCTCAAGCCTCTAGGAATTGTATAAGGAAATTGAAAACTGTTGCGGGTACTTATACTACAGATCCCACTCAGATCAAAAATGTAGTTGTTTCTTATTTCAAAAAAGTTCTGCAGACAAACTCTTCTATTATTGGTAATCCTCGGTTTGTTTCCTCTCTTGTTGATATTCATTGTACTGAGCAGATGGCTGCCTATCTAGTTCGACCTATTTCTACTACAGAGATTCGTAATATGGTTTTTTCAATGCCTTTGAACAAAGCTCTATGCCCTAATGGCTATACAGTTGACTTTTTAGATCTGCTTGGGATATTGTGGGTAATGGTCTCTGCAGAGCCGTTCAATCCTTTTTCCTATTCAATTTTTGCCTTCAGGAGTTAATGATACTGCTTTTATGCTTGTTCCAAAGCACATGCAGCTGATTCGATGAAGGATTTCAGAACCATTGTATGTTGTAACCTTCTTTATAAGGTCATTTCAAAGATCCTAGCAAACAGGCTGAAGATTACTCTTCCTTCTACCATTGATCTAAATCAAAGTGCTTTTGTTAAGGGAAGATTACTCCTTGAAAATGTCTTGCTAGCCACTAAGTTTGTCAAAGACTATCACAAGACTTCTACATCTTCCCCTTGTGCCATCAAATTCGATATTACAAAACCTTTTGATACAGTTGCTTGGAACTTCATTATGGATGTTCTTAAGGCTATGCATCTCCCCCCTCTTTTCATTTCATGGATCTATGTTTGCATCTCTACTGCATCTTTTTTAGTTTCCATTAATGGTGAGCTCGAAGGTTTTTTTCAAGCTCTAGAGGTCTGAGACAGGGATGCTCCTTATCGCCTTATCTTTATGTAATTCTCAGCAACATTTTATCCAAGATGCTCAATAGAGCTGCAACTAACTTTTCTTTTGGTTATCACCCCAAATGTCATGATCTTCAACTCACTCACTTGAGTTTTGCTGACGACATTTTAATGTTTATTGATGGCTCTCCCACTTCGTTAAAAGTTACCATTGATGTCTTAAATGAGTTTGCTGCTTTGTCATGTCTTCACATAAATCTCACTAAATCCTCAATTTTTACTGGTGGTTTGGTTCAACAAGATCTCATTACTGTTGCTTCTCATGTTGGCTTATCTTTTGATTTCCTTCCAATCAGATATCTTGGTCTTCTCTTAACCACAAAGTCTATGACCAAACTTGATTATGAACCTCTAATTGCAAAAATCAAATCTCGTATGCTGTCTTGGACATGAAGTTTTTCCCTTTTGCTGGAAGATTGCAACTTATAAAATCAGTTGTTACTAGCATCTCCAACTTTTGGCTTTCTACTTTTTGACTTCCCAGTCGCTACTAAGTCTACTCATGGTTCCTGGATTTGGCATAAGCTCTTGAAGCTAAGAGATCAAGCCTTCAGCTTTATTAAAGTCTCCATTAATTCTGGTAATAAAGCTTTTTTCTGGTATGATAATTGGTCATCTTTGGGTCAACTATTCTCCTTTTCTTGTGAAGATAGTACTAGGCGTCTTGGTATCAGTCATATTGCTATTGTTGCTGAAGCTGTTTCCGATTCTAATTGGATTTTCTAACGTTTACGTGGTCCTCTTATCGCTCAGTTGAATACTATTCTTGTACCTATTTCTGATTCAGGTGATGACACTTATCTTTGGCGACATAAGGCTGATGATTTTTGTCCCTTTTTTCTCTGCTGTTAAGACCCGGGATCAGCTTCGACCTAGTTGTCCTTCAGTTCCATGGCACAGTCTAATTTGATTTACTCAAGAAGTTCCCTGCTTCTCATTATATGTTGGCTTGCTATTAGGGACAGACTTGCAACATGTACTCGCATTCACGCTTGAGGAGGTCACCAATCTTGTATTTACTTTGGTGAACCTCTTGAATCTCGAGACCATTTGTTTTTTGCTTGTCCTTTCACTTTCTCCATATGATTTGGTTTATGCAACAATCTTCTTGGTTCATCCAGAAGCCCAGATTGATCAGAAACTATTGTCTTTATTATGGATTCCCATAGTTGCTATGTTGAAAGAGTTCTCCTCAAAATGGTGTTCCAAACCTCAATCTATTATATTGCTGAAGGACAGAAACTCTAGAATCCATGGTAAAAGTGGCTTAGATATTGCTTCACTGTCAAAAGTAATTGATAAAATCCTCGGAAACAAAATTACTTCTCTTCATTATAAAGGATAACACAAACTTGAAAACTTGAAAAGGAGATGGTTAGAAGTCTTTGCTAGCTACATTCTTTTATTCCTTTTATAGCTGTTTATTTCTTTCAATTTGTAATCTGTCTTTTATTGATTTAATAAATTTTACATTTTCAAAAATAATAATTATATTGTCTTTATATTGTGTACGAAAATTGATCACTATAATTTATAGTTATGTATATTATTTAATATAAACTAATTTAATAAATATATTAAAAGTAATTTAAAATAACTAATAGGAAGGTTCGTTGTATATTTAATTCATTTTAAACAAAATATTTAAATTGGAATAGATTCTTAATTACATAGGCCATAAATATAATAAATGTATAATATATTAACAGTATAATACAATTCGTAGATTATGTTAGTAATCTTATGCCACTGAAATTTTTTTGAAAGAAATAAGACATTTTAATTATTTTTTATTTTAAAATTATCTATAAACTTAAAATATAAATAGTTACTTTTTCTAAAATTTTCAACTAAAAATTGAAGGAAATTTAATTTTATCAACAAAATAATATAATAAACCATTTTTGTAGTCCAAATTTCAAAACCGCGATTCAAATGTTATAGTTTTTAAGATATTTAGTTTAATATACACTACATATATATATAAACTGAAAATTAGTGGTCAGAATTCAAAACTGTAATCCAAATTTAAAATTGAAATACAAGTTTAAACATTTTTGATATATAATATAATATTGAAAATATAGTAAATATATTAGAAATGAGACTTATATATAAACATTTAATATTAATTATTTATATAATAAATATGTTTCAAAAAGCTTATATGATAAGTATATGTTCAATAATTATATAGCTATTGATTTATGATAAATAAAAATATATGTTAAATATATTCGAAACAAATGAATTAAAAAAACTTTTATATAAACATGTTTAATGTATATTATATATATAATATGTTTCATAAAACTTATATGATAAAAATATGTTTATTAATTAAATAACTTTATATATATATTAAATATAAAATATATTAGAAACAAATAAATCACTATAGACGTTATTTATATATATATATATATATATAATTAATAATTTATATTATATTATTATGTGTTATTTTAGAGATCTTTTAATTAATTGTAAAGACCCAATTTTATATTTGAGAATTGTGAATGATCCATTAGTGAATTGAGTGATAATATGTATTACAATTTTGTAAATGAAATTTACAAATATATTTTACAAAACTAAAGCTATTTTTTGTGGATGATCCATTATTTTTTGTTATATAATAAATATATTACAAATCTGCTAAATATATTTAAATGAGACTTGCATATAAATATTATATATATATATATATGTATTGTGTATATAAGAAATATGTTTGATAAAACTTATATGATAAAAATATATTCAATAATTATATAACCATAGATATATGATAAGATAAAATATATGCTAAATATATTAGAAAGGAATGAATGACTATACATATCTATTTATATATATAATATAATTGACTGTCTTATATATATTTAATAAATAATATGTACTATGAAATTATGGGTTATATTTTAAAACACTTAAAGAAGCCAAGTAGCGCAAGTGGCATTTAGTCTACTGGCAATTAGTAAGTCTTTTATAGGCAGGCGCACTTGCATGTCTCGGGATCAAGTCCCACCGCCTGCATTATGCAGGAACTTGGCTACTGGGCCGGCCAGTTGTGGCCCAATGTTGACAAAAAAAAGAAGCCAAGTAGCTCTTAGTTTGGTGATTAGAATGATCTAGTTAATAATTTGGCATTAGGGTTCGATTCCTACCAACTATATTGTAATAACTTAAAAAAAGGATTTTAAGGGTGGGCTTTAGGCTATGCAGTGCCGTGCTCAGTCTATTGGAAGCTTGGGGCGAATCAAAAATGTGGTTTATAAAAAATTTGTTAAAGGAATATATATATATATATATATATATTAAAAGCATACATAGTTATATTAATGAAAAAAAATTCAATTTACAAAAAAAAATTTTATTATTCACCAAAGTTATATAATCAACTTGTCGAAATACAACCAATTTTTTAATTAAAAATAAACATATTTGTGAAAAACAACACTAGTAAAAAGAAGACAAAAACTCTTTGGAAATGCTTAGAGTTTTTGATTGAGTAATTTACTCTTGGCTTTTCTTATTGATAGAAACAATGAGTAAATATTAAACGACTCTTTTTGTCAAATATTAGGCCACAACTAGCCGGCCCATTAACCAAGTTCCTGCACTATGTAGGCGATGAGACTCGATCATGAGACATATAAGTGTGTCTATCTTTAGTGGAATTATCACCTGCCACTAAGCTAAATGCCACTTGCATATTAAACAACTCTTAGAATCTATATTTATAGAGATTTAGGATTTTTTTCCTAAACATTTAGAAAAGATGAGAATAAAATGACCGCAATATAAGTGTATAAAGAAGATTTAATCTCAAAATCTTAATTAATTGAAATATTTTGTCAATCAGCTAACTTTCTTTCTATACATATATATTTGATTTTTTGTAATTAATATTTGTTAAAGATCGTCTTTAAAAGTAAATTAAACTATACCAAATTAGTTGATCGAAATTGAGTAGACAAAAACAACATAAGTATAATTTTTTATTTTGAAAATGTGGCCTATTAAATTGATTTTTGGGGTGTTACCTAGGGCAAATGCCTATTCTATTTCTTTCGACACGCGTTTGAAGTTATGGATTGAACCTTGTCAATTCAATTGTTGATAAAAAAAGACTTTTAAAGAATTGTTAATGACCAAATTTTATATCTGAAAATTATAAATGATCTAATAATGAATTGGGTGATAAAATGTGTTATTATTTTGTAATTTCTGTTATATCTTATAAAATTAAAGTTATTTTTGTAATTTTTAATAAATGTATCGAACACTATTATACTATCTAAGGCAAAGAGACCTATTAAAATATTTATTATTTAGCCACGCAGCGGAGATCCAATTAAACAACAAGCATATCAATGCAACAAGATTATAAACATGAAATAAACGGATAAAATATAAGAATCTATATAATATACAATGGAAGAGACAAGAGTTGAGAGGCATATATAACAAAGTCAAATCAAAAACTAATGTCAAACTTTGTCATGCAAAAATTATAAAGCTAGAGAATACATTAAAACGAAGTAATTCATCACAAAGAATTCTACATGAAAAGTTCGGTTCGCAGAGAAGTCAGTTCTGATACAAAAATCTAATAAAGCTGAAACAAAGAAACACAAACAATTCTTCATGGTCGATAGAAAAAAAAAAAACCTAATTACTTGATTCATTCTAATTTTCAACATTCCAAAAAAAAAAAAAAAAAAATATTGTGAAGAGATTGGTCAGTAAGGCGGTGGAGCCCTAGCGGTAGGGGCCCAAATAACATCAGAGCCACCCATGTGGCAACTGTACATTGATACTCCACATGACTCTCCTCCACTTCCCGCCATCTGTCCTGACTCTCCACCGCCTCCTGATACCGGTGGCGATTGTCTTTCACCTTCTCCTGTTGCACCAGAAACCGAGTTTCTAACCTCTTCCTCCGCCGGTAACCGGTGATAAGTAGGATTGTTGAAACTCGCAGCGATGACAAAAACTGTTCCCGCGGAGATAAGTGGACCAGCGACGAATCCACCGATGGTTTGTCCTTGAGGTCCAGCGAGAGAGACAGTGAAGAAATTCGAAACAGGAGGAGACAAAGAAGTACGTGGAGGAGGAGGAAGGAAAGTAGCGGAGACAGAGAGGAGATCGAATTTGCCATGGAAAGTAATAGTTGAGCCAGGAGCTGCTGGTGAAGGTTGACGTAAGGTAACGTTAGCGACAGAGCCAGAACCACTAAGAACACAAACGCCGATTGATTTACGGCGACAGAAACGGGAAAGAGCTTCAACGACGTCGTTTCCTGAAGGGACTTCGAGGATGTAAGGACTCATGGGAGGTTCAGTGTCACGAGTAACGAAGACAGGTGGTTTTGGTTTGTTTTTAGAACCTGGTGGTCTGCCACGTGGACGACGGATAACTTCGATGGAAGAGTTATCGACGATGGGTGTTGCGGCGGAGTGATGGAAATGAGAAGAGAGAGAGTGTTGTTGTTGGTGAGGAAGAAGCTTTGAGAACATTTCCTTACTCTTTTGTTCTCTGTATTCACCTTTCATCTTCTTCTTCTTCTCGTTTTTTTAATATAATATTGATTAGAATTTTGTGTAAATAATAATAATAATAAAAATTTAACCAAAGAAGAAGAAGATGGTGGAGAGGGGAGGGACTTTTGGTCTGGAATGGTGTAATTATAAAAATGGAATAGTACTGTATTTTGCTTGTTTATTTTATAGACATGAATCTATTATATAACAATACATAAAAAAGGAAAGAGAAAAAGAAAGAAGAGTACTAATAAAAAAAGGAGAATGAGAGGATAGGGAAGAAGGAAGATGAGCTTTGAAAGCAAGAAAAGAGAGCGGCGCCGCTAGTTGGGAATTGCAAGGTAAGATAAAATAAATATGTCTGATTCTGTCTTTTTTTTGTCTTCATATTTTCTACTCCTTCAGTTTCATAATAAGTGTCATTCTAATATTTTGCACATAAATTAAGAAAACATATTAAAACTTTATTATACTTCTAAAAACTTGTTGACTTTTGATATTCCTTTTTTCTTATTGGTTAATAATAAGGTTAAATTAGACTATTTATGCTAAAAATTACGTCGTAAATCTAAAACGATACTTATTTTGAAACAAAAAAATAATCTTAAAACGATAATTATTGTGAAAAGGGAAATACCTTTTTGACATTTTTCTTTTAATTAATAAAATCCAACTTAATTTTACACTATAATAATAGTTGGTGAAACAGTTTATTACAGTATTCATATTTTAGCTTTTAAAAAACTCAATTTTTTTGGTCAAACTGGTTGATACTGTTAAAATGATCCTTTGGATAAATACAATTGAAACGAAAGTTATTTAAAATTGGCTGTTTGAAAATTAATGATTTTTTTTGTCTAAACGAATAATTCTTGTTCTTGATATGAATCATATATTACTCTTAAACCATATTAATATGTAAAATATAAAAATTAACCAACTTTTGTATTTATAAATAATGTTTGTTTCCCAAGAAATCGTAAATATTTGTATTTGAAAACAGTTTTCAAACAATTATAAATATGTCCAAATGATTTAAAATTATTATTTGCAAATAATATTTTTAAATAAAATATTTCCTCCGTTTCATATTACTTGTCATTTTAGACTAAAATTTTTGTTTTATTTTAGTTGTCATTCTCATTTTCCAATGTAGTTTTTATATAAAGATTATCTCATTTGTCCCTAATTAAATGAATAAAATATTAAATAGTTTGGAATTGTAATAGTTTGATAAGGGTATAATGGAACATTCACCTATTTTCTTAATATATGTGTCAAATTCTAGAACGACAACCAAATTGAAACGGATGGAGTAATGATTAGTAGCAAAGTATCAACATTTATGTTTTTTAGTTTAATATTTGACAAAATTTTGAATTTTTTTAAAGAGATTTTGATAAATTCCATTCAAATCACATAAATCATCATAACAAATTAAATTAAACTATTATTTAACAAAATTACACATATTCAACTTCATTTAATTTCGAAAATAAACCAAATTATGCAAATCAAAAAGATGTATAGGTTTTTTAGTTCATAAGAATTATAAAAGTATAATAAATACAAAAAATTTAGTTAAATATGTAAATAGCTTCATAACAATATAACAATTAATTACGTTCAATAAATTTATGAGTCAACAAAAATACAAAATTACAGTCATGATCCCATAAATAGATAAGCTTAAAAGCTGATTTGATTTGATTATAATGGTGGTAGAAAAAGATAGGAGACAAGTGGGGACGAGAGAGATAAAGAAACATCTCCCATTTCCCAATTCTGGAAAATGCTTGGAACCAATTCAGTCCCTTTCACATCAAATCTCATTCTTTACCCTTTTTAACCCTTTTATGTTCTTCTCCTTCATCATTATATTTTTACATGTTACTAATTTTTTCATTTAGATTTGATCTATTTAAACTGAAATTATTATTTGGAAAGCATATGTCTAACTAGTAAATTGAGTATTATTCCATGAGATATTGACAAAACCGGTTGATGTGTAATTGAGAAAAGATCATGCTTGGTAAATCCGGTTTATGTGTAATTGACAAAACCGGATAATTCAGATAATCTTGCCATATTTCGAACTTAGCAGCCTTCAAAAGATTGACCGTGGCCCAAGTTATCCCCTAGAATCTTATCTCTCTGACTTTCTTTGTATTGAATGTTTTCCAAAGGAGTATTGGTCAAGGAGTGGAACATCTTTTCATTTCCAATTTCAAGTATACTCTTTTTATGGCTTTCTCCTTTTAGCTTTTCAATTCTTTTTATGTTTGCATTGTATATTTCAATAAAACATGACGGTCTACGAGTTTACATATCCTACCCCATCTTTTTTTTACCAATAAAATGCATTTAATTAATATTATAGAGTTGTTGACCATTAAAGCCCTCTTTACTAACAAATTGGCCATTTGGTTTAAGGTTCTCTTCACAAAGTTGAAAATAACATAACGAAAATTAGAGAAAAGATTGGAGATGTCACTAAGCACTCTATGGATCTCTACTAGGTTCAAGCCTTTATTAATAGTGTTGATGGTAGTTAAGGAATCGAATCTGATTTTCAGAGATTTGATTCCACAATCTCGAGCTTTAAACAAGTAAGTCTGGATAGTCATAGCTTCCGCTACCAAGGGAGAAGCCACAAAGCTCTCCTTCTTATTTCTCTCGATCAGTTGTCCCTGAGGAAATTTTAGAGTCTAGCCCAAACCTACATCAAGAGATAATTGATTCCAGGATCCATCGGTATGACACAGCACGCGAGATTGGGGTTGATTCGCATCTATTCTCTGATTTGGGATAGTCTTCTTCTTCATTGGGATCTGCGCTTCCTCTCATTCCCTCGTTACAGTGATAGATGTTAATAATACTTGGGATTCAGATTGGGAGATGTTCTCGAAAATTTGTTTGTTTTGTGACTTCCAAATAGCCCATAGGATCCAAAGAGCTAACGGAGACGAAGACAGCCCTCTCGGAGGTAAGCTTCTCAAATCCTTCAGAAACTTCCACAGGGTTATGAATGCTTGATTGGTCAATTGATTTGGTAATTGGTAGATCGGTGCTTTACTCCATACTCTCTGGGCAAACAAGCAGATAAAGAAGACATGCTATGTTGTTTCCTTCTCTCCACACCGTTTGCATCTTGAGTCAACATCTACATGACGAGCTCTCAGATTTTCTCCCACTGGAGTCGCATCATTCAAACTCTTCCAGAGGAAAATTTTAACTTCGAAGGTACTTTTAAGCTCCACACATCTCTGATCCAATTAACCCTCTGATTTGTGTGGCTAATGTTGTTTTCTTCTTGAGTTTCCATGGCTGCAAAATAACCTGATCGAACAGTGTAAATTCCATCCTTCTGTTTCAGCCATATTCTAGCATCTTTTGCACATAAAGTACTTGGCTTTATACAGAGGATTTGCTTAGAAAGCTCAGGTAAGATTGACTCCGCTTTGTCTTTGTCCCATTCTTTTGTATTTCTCAACATTAGGTCTGAAAACCTTTACTGAATTGGCATGCTCAGGTGGTGGTCCTGTAGGAGCTTGTTGTACTCAAGTAGATAACCAATTCTCTCACCAGATTAGTATTTCTTTTCCATCTCCTACTGCCCATCCAAGATTAGAGAGTATGAGGTCTCTGCCTTTGATTATACCATGCCAAGCACGGGATGAAGGACTCAATTCGGAACAAGTTAGAAAAGACTCATCCTAGCAGTATTTGGCTAGAAAGATTTGGCTAAGCAATGTGTTTGGTTTAGACAAAATTCTCTAGCTGATTTTTGCGATAAGAGTTAGGTTGAAAGCTTGAATGTCTCTGTATCCAAGTCCACCATTCCTCTTTGCCTTAGTTAGTTTTTTCCAGGAAATACATGCTAGGCTTTTCTTCCCTACCTTCTTGTCCCACCAGAACCCAGTAATTTCTGAATGGATTCTCTTACATAGAGAGATTGGTAACATGAAGCATGACATAGCGTAGGTAGGCATTGAACTCAATACACTCTTTAGCATAATATCCTTTCCCCCTTGTGATAGGAACTTACTTGTCCAACTCACTCGTTTTTGATAGATTTTATCTACTATATTAGTAAATAGATCCTTTTTTTCCTTCCAAAATGTTCCAGGAATCCTAAGTACTTTCCCATACCTCCATATTGTGTGATTTGCAATAGCTCTATTATCCTTTCCTTTTGGTATTGGTTCATCTTTTTGGAGAAAGTGATTGCAGATTTACTCTTATTTATTGCTTGACCAGTTGCTGATTCATATTTGGTGATAATTCCTTGAAGAACTCTAATACCCTCTCGATTTCCTTGTAGAAAAACATCGTATTGTCTGCAAATAAAAGTTGATTAACCCTTGGACCATTCTTGGATACTCTCAACCAGGCAAAACTATTGTCTTCTTGCGCCTTCTTACATAGACCCGACAACACCTCACTACAAATAATGAAAAGGTAAGGTGATAATGGATCTCCTTGTCTGATGCCGCTGGTGGGTAAGATTATTTCTCTCGGTGATTCATTCACAATGACTGCATAGGTGACTGATTTTACACATTGCATTATCCATGAGATGAATATATTGTTGAATCCAAGTTTTCATAGTACCTCTTCAATAAATTACCATTCTAGTCTATCGTATGCCTTACTCATGTTGATTCATAGCCACCAAGCCATACTTTCTTGCTTGAGAAGTGCTTAGATAATGTAGAATCTCATGAGTAATTAGCATATTATCAGAAATTGACCTATTAGGTATGAAGGCTGACTGGTTTCTTGATATTATTGTAGGCAGTACCAGTCTTAACCTCTTCAAAATTAACTTGGCAATCACCTTGTAGGTAAAGTAGCAGAGTGCTATGGGTCTAAAGTCGGATACCTTTCTTGGGCTGGCTATCTTGGGGATAAGTCTAATGAAGGTCTCGTTGATAGAATCTGGCATAATACTGGTTCTAAAGAAACTTTGCGTCTCGCAGATCACTGCTGGCCCAACGACTGCCCAATTTTCTTGGAAAAAAATGTAGAAAAGCCATCTAGACCAGGCGCTTTTTGACATTTTTATTAAAAGCTGCAAATCTTATTTCATCAGAGGTAGGTTTTTTGATCAAGGTCCAATTAGCTTCTTCCGAGACTCTCCTCTTAAGAGCTTCATCTACTGTCGCATAGCATGAGATACCTGGGGAGGTAAACATCTCACTGAAATATTCATTTACGACTTCCACAGTTTTCCCTTCTTCAACTACAGGGGCTCCTTCCTTATCTTCCAGGATAGATAATGTATTCTGAATCTTTCTTGATTTAGTAACCGCATGGAAATAGGATGAATTCTTCTCGCCCAATTGGAGCCATAGGAGGCGGCTATGTTGCTTCGAAAAGGCTTCTTCCTCTTCATATGCCTTTTGTAGCCTCGCAGTTATGTCCCTTATCTTCTCATTATCATTAAAAGGACTTACCATTGCCTTTTCTAATTCTTCTCTACATTTTTCGGTGCAGATTTTGTTGTTTTTATTCTTTTCCTTGCTCCATTCTACTATGGCTGTTCTTGTCCTGCTTATTCGGGACTTAAAATGCACTCTTTCATCTGGTTTCTAGCTTTTTTAATGAGTTCTCGAACCTCCTCATTGTCTTTCAATCGCCTATCAAACCGAAAGATACCTTTCTTTTTCTGTTTTTCAGGTTCAAAAGCACGTTAGTAGCAGCTTATGATCAGACGCCTCAAAGCCTAAGTAAGAATAATGTCCCACTATAAAGTGATCAAACCATTTTTCATTTGCTAGAACCCTGTCTAGCCTACATCTGACCGTGAAACTTTATCTTACTCCTCTTCATGAAAAGGAATCTCCAGAATGATTAAGATCAAATAACCCGCCTCTGAGATAAATATCTGAAGTTAACAACGGAGCTTTCTAGTCTTCTCGGTCCTCCTTTATTTTCATCATTGGAGAGGATATCAATGAAATCTCCCATTGATAACCACGGTGAGTCTCTTATTTCAGATAAAACCAGCAATTAGTCTATATCTGATTTCTCTTTGGTTTATCAGTATTACCGTAGATAAATGTCGTGAAGAATTTCTTTTTCTCGAACGGATTTGAGTGTTGATATAGTCTAGTGAGGAATATACAACTTGGACATGAATCATATCCGACCAGAGCAGCAATAGACCACCACTTCCATGTATTTGCGGGGAGGCCAAGGTATGATTTTGAAAATTCAGAACTGCTGTAAGTTGTTTTACTTTTTCATCAGGGTTCTTGGTCTCCATTAGGAATATTAGATCGGGTTTAAAGCGGAAGTTTAAACCCTTTAGCTGTTGAACTGTCAAGGAATTCCCCAAACCTTGACAGTTCCAACTCAATGCTTTTAAGGAAGAGGAGGAGAGTGATTGGGAAAATGTAATCTCTTTCTCTCCATTTCGGTATCCTTATTTCTTGTGCTTTCCTAATTATCTCTTCATTCAGCTTATTAGGGTCATCATCTTGGCTTTCAGGGAATACACCCAAGTGGGACGGTCCGACATTATCTGATGAATTCAACCTTCGAGCACGCTCTACAGTGATCTTTCTTCATGGGGAAGGTTTTACTACCATCGTTCTTCTTTTTCTCAGATTGTTACCACGGTACACTTTTGGACTAATGACCATCTTTCTCTTTGGAATAGATCTACCTTGATTTTTCTTTGTAATTTGTTCTCTGGGTGGGCTTTGCAGACAAATGTCGTAGTGCTCAGATTATCCCAAAAGTAGCAAGGTGGAAGTTCTTCTAGTCCCGTTATCCCTTTGTAAGGGTGGCATCTGACTCTGGATCAAATTGTCGTTTCCGTTTTCCTCTAGAGGTGATCTCCCCTGACTCGGTTCCAATATCTGGCGGGTTGCTTGGGTTGCAGGTATCGCAAAAACCAATCTCTGTGATGCAGGGATCCTTTCCACAGGTACATCATGTTCACTTCCTTGTGTTCCAGTAATTTCAGCTCTTTTTACTAGTAGTTTCATCGGATTTATACCTATTCTTTGACTCATTGGTTCTCTCATTTGGATCTCCAGTGCAGTAGGTTGTATAGTATCGCTCTCTATTCTAGACTAAGCTAGGGCGGCTCGTGCCATCTTTTTTGTTGTACGTTCCAAATCACCAGAGTTTTCATCTTTTTGCAATCAGAGTTTCCTTGCTGCACTCTCAATTGGCTCAGCTCCGTTGACATATTGATTCATGAAGTCTCTAAGCTGGATTCTTGCTTCTGCTAGTACCTCTTGAGGTAGGACTACGATGTCTTTTCCTCCTTGCTTTATTGGTGTGCTGATAGGGGATTGGATTGATCTTGACTGGTTTCTCATAACAGTTTCGTAGGTTAACAACCCTGTTTTATGTTGTACTTGCCTCCATACTTGGGTGTAATTTATTCCCTAGTTTCCATTCTTGGACCACTGCTGAAGTCGCCTAACTGATGTCTAGATTCAGTTATTTTCCTGGTGCTCCTAGTGGAGTGAGAAGTGATAGCATCTCTTGGTCTCTTCCTTTCCACACCTGATTGTGCTTGATAAGTTGTGTAGTTTGAGTCTTTTTGGTTTCCACTTACTCCATGTGAGTTGCTTATATTCCCTTGTGTTTCAGGAGGGGGAGCTCCAAAACTGCAAGCTTTCATGTCATGGTCCAGTCTCTTACAGTGGTAACAATGATTACCCAATTTTTCATACTTCAGATGCACCAGTACTTCGGAGCCATTGGAGAACTCCACAATCGTTTTCATCACTAGTGGTTTCATACCATTAACTGACACTCAAATTCTTACTGCAGAATGGAAAATATCAACTGCCTCCAGAGTACCTAGTCCTTTACCTATACTATCCAGTGTTTCCGTGCACCAAAGGTGAACCGGTAGGCCTTGCACACGGATCCAGAACGGAATAGCAGCTGAGAATTTGGATCTACAGACTCTTCCCATCTTGAAAGGATAACCATCCACTGATTAAAGTGGTAATGTCTATTCCTGAGAACATACATCATATCCTCCTCATTGGTAAACTGAAATTGAAACAGATCTTGTCCCAGATCTGAGCTCGTGATTCTCGAGGAGGTGTTACATATATTAGTAAAGAAAGGGATTAAGGACCATATTCGTTGCTGTTTTGGGTTGGTAACCCTTCCTATCAACGTGAGCATGCTTGTTCTTCAGTTTGGTGTTGTCAAAAGATGGCACTATTGTTCTATGGATGCTTTCTACTTCTTCTTCCATTCTTATGGCCTTCCCTTTCCCAGCATACGTAAGTCTCCTTGTTATTTTGAGTGCACCGTTTGAGAATCAGAGATAGATAGATCTTAGAATAATTTTGGTGATAGGAACAAACACCTCAGACTCCGAAGGAAGTCTGCAGGTCCACACTTCTTACAGAGTATTTAGTGTTAAGCCACACTAAGGAGGTGAGGTTAAAGATGTTCACCAAACCACAATCTCATCTCATAGGAGATGTAGAGAGTTACTCTCCGTTTCACAATAAGTGTTGTTTTAGAATTATTTTTTTGTTTCAATATAAGTGTGAATTTAAATTTAAGATGTAACTTTTAGCATAAATTATCTAGCTTAACCTCATTATTAACCAATAAAAAACAAAGAATGTTAAGAGTCAATTAGTTTTAAAGGGTATAATAGAATTTTTAATATGTTTCTTTAATTTGTGTGAAAAATGGTAGAACGACACTTATTATAAATCGGAAGGAGTACCAGTTTACATTATTTTCAAAGTTTTACCAGGCTTATAAAAGAAGTCGTTACTGAGTGTATACCAAACCTTTAGATAAACGGTTTTGAAGTTTATTGGATTGCTCGTAACATTTCAAGAAGCTTCAAAGACTTGGAATCTCTCAAGAGATTGTATTTTTTTTTGTCAAACAAAGAGGTTGTTCTACTAACATGTTCTCTACTAAGAAAACCCTAAAATGAAAGACATATCAAAACTAGCATTCCTGATATGGTCTTGAAAAAGAAAACAGTTTTCAGTTCATAGTGGTTATCAGATTGGTGCTGGCGCCACAGAAACACCTCATAACAGAACAACTCTGCAACTCTCAAACCACTTAAAAACAAGATCTAGAAGTTGGACATTCCCAAGAAAATAGGTATGTTTCTATGGAGAGCTCTTTCTGGTGCACTAGCTATTCAGGAAAGACTAAACAACAGAATTCGCTCCCTCCCACCAGCATGTCACATTTGTGGTGCGACTCAAGAGACAATCAATCACTGCCTATTTATGTGTACAACTGCTAGACAAATGTGGCCACTAACTAACTTTCCTCACCCTCCTGAAGGCTTCTCCGATTCATCTATTCTCTGGAATTTTGATTACCTATACAGACAAGCTAACACAGCTGAAACCTCTTCTAGTTTAACAAAATCCTTTCTATGGACCACGTTGTATATATGGAAAACTAGAAATGAGATAGTCATACAGCAGAATAGAGTTAATATACTAAGGAATGTACAAGAAGCATTTCTGGAGGCAGTGGAAGCAACTACAACAAACAGAAGTCATGGCCATCAAGCAAAACAAGAGGACGGTATCAGTGGAGTCAGATTACAATATGGAATTGGCTGTAGCTTGGAACACTAGGAGCAATATGCATGGAGAAGCCTTTGTGCTCCATAGCAGGGACCAGGATAATCTCATGAATGGTCGTCATGTGCTAACTGGAGCAAAAGAACACATTCCTCTGATGTTCATAGGAATTAACTGGGCCCTTTTAGTATTACAAGACCTTAGGATCAATAGAGGAAGTGTTCTGATCGACAACCTTATAGCTTACAAGGCGATTACAGAACCAACTGAGTGGCGCAAATTCTATCCATGGACATACAACATACAGAAGAATCTGGTAAACGGGCACGAGTATCAAATCAGGTACTCACCTTCCAAATTTAACAAAATTGCCAGATTAATTGCTTCCAATGTAACTAGAGAGAGTGGATTCAATTATTACATAGCAAGGAGAATTCCTCATTGGACTGAAGGCTTAGAATAATCTCAAGAAGTGATATTTACAGAGTATGGAATCCTGGTAGTAATTTACAGTCTTCAACATAGTTAGGAACTTTCGGTCATGCTATTGTCATGGGATTACAATTCTTTTAGTTAGGTTTCCCGCCAAATTCCTAATCATAGAATCAAGTTTTATTGGCTAGTACTTGTCTTTTCTTCTTGTCTGTATCCTGCTGTCTAATCCCTCTCACTTAGGGACTTAGCTTTAGCCGTAAATCTAGGTGTTGTTTGTAGACTTAGATTTATCTAGAACCAAGATTGGTAGCAGAGAAAGAGAATAGGCAATCATTAGAACTGATCATGGTTAACGAGGCAGATTTGGGACATTTTAGTTTATATTCTTTCTGCTTGCACCAAGAGCCACTAAATCTCTGCCAGATGGCGGAAGGCGACGCAAATCCTCTCTCTCTGCATGCGAATGCATGGGGAAAATAAACTTTTGTGTGTTAACTGAAGATTTACTTCAGTCTCCCGGGAAGCACAAGTTCATGCACGTTTTAATAGGATACAAGGCAACTGAAGAGTCTCCCTAAGGCAGCGGAAGGTTTATAAATATACACAATCTCAGAAGGAAGGAACATAGGCGAAAATGGAAAACAACCTTTGGCAAGCTTTGAACCAGTTCTCGCTAGGACACAACAAGCCAACTGTATATCTCTCAACGGACATGTACTACAACACCCAAATCAGGAATCGCAAGAGTCTGCTGGTTCGATGTCTCAACCTAGTTGAACAGAACATCCAAGACATGATAGAAGACCTGCCAAAAGATTAGGGACTCCACAACAAAGTCTATGGGAGGATGTTGGACAAAGATCTAGCACAGTTCTTCTTTGAGATAGAGGACAATATGGACTCCATCTGCAGGATGCAGCCTCTCCTCTACAATGGCTGGCTGGTAGCAGTAGAGAAATGGACCAACAACCAAGCACTAAGGACCATCTCGAAGGTACAACTCTGGATCCAGATAAGGTACCTTCCGATCCAATATGCTTCTGAAACTGTAGTGAGATACCTAGCTGGCTTGATTGGTGAGGTCATTGAGGTCGATATGAATAACTCTGCAGACCATTCCTGATCAGAGCAAAGATCAACTTTAATGTAGAGGACAGACTAACTTACTATAGGTCTGTCTATTGTGAGAATGATGCTCATTTTCAGGTTCAATATTATTATGAATGGGTGGGAAGGCTTTGTTTTAATTGTCAAAGGATTACACACTCTACTACCTTCTGTGGACATGTTCTTTCTCTTGAGGACTACTACTCTATCCCGGTGGCAAATCCGTATGACCACACTCAAGTCATGAACACTACACCAGAAGGCTCCTCTGGCACTGATTCCACCCCTCCAAACTCTGTGATTTCCTAGCCAAACTCCAATGTAGGTGCTATTGTTGATAGGAGCAGCAGTGTTCTCAACGTGCGAGTGACCACTGAAGATGTTATCAACAATCCGAAGGATACAGTTATGAGTGATGTTGCGGCTGACTCTCTCGACTTGGGGCTCTCAATACTTATTCCAGAACCAGATGATGCTGTTGTCCCTGAAGCAACTCCAATGGTGGAAACTCAGCGTCGCAACACCAATCATAATGGACATGGAAGCCCAAGGAATGACTTGCAGCTCATTAATGAAGACACAAGAAATGCTAGCGATGATTAAAGCATGGCTGAATGTCTCCTCTTCTCAGTCATCTCTGCTTCCTTTTGGTGGCTTTTGGCCTTTTAATTTTAACTTTCAAGTTTTTTTGGACTCTTTCATGCTGATTTTGGTTATCAATTCTCTTTTGGTTCCTGTTAATTCTCTTTTGTTTATGACAAGTATCATGTTATATTGCTTAGTATTATATTGTAATGACCCAAATATTATCTCATTTTAATATGATTAGTACGTTTACGTGGGAAAAAAAAACTAAGTCATTAACATTCTATTACAAAAAAAATTCAGGTTCTTAATGCACAAAGAAAAGATTTTCGTGACGATGATGAATTTGACCTACAGATTGATTTTGTCGATTTAGTTCATAAAAAAAATCATTCTTGTCCTAAACTAAGTGTGTAGTTTAATTAGTATATCAATACATTAATAATTAAACTTCTTATTAGTCTTGTCGTTTACTTTTTTAAGCATTTTTAGTATCAACTAATTCGTACTTGTGAGACATCTCACGATGTGATGATGCGTCTTTATCAAATCTCTAAAGCCTTTCACAAAAATACATATTGGTTATCTCATAGTGTATGTAATTTATGTAGATTTTTTTTGTAAACAATGCCATTTCCTTGAAATTAAAGATTAATATAATATAGTATAATATATGTTATTAAAAAACTATAATAAGGGCTTTATATGTGTTGAGTTGTAGTTGGAAGTTGGAATTAATAATACTATAACGATACAGTTACGAATCAGGATCCTTTTTTATAATAAACAAGTTATATAAAATAAAATATTCAAAAATAATTATATTAAAAAAATTTATGCCGCCACCCACGGAAAATCACTACACCAGTCACCACCGATTGCCTAGTGATGGTTTATTGGAGGTAGAGTTTTCTTGTATCCCTTTATTTTATTATTATTTTTTTGTTAAAGGGCTTTGAGTTTTCTTGTTCAAGAGAATAACAAGATATTGAGAAAAAAAGAGAAGAAATCATGAACTTAGCCATGTTTCCATGGTTAGCAATGGGTCATCTCCTTCCTTTTCTTCGTCTCTCCATGTTACTTGCTCAAAAAGGCCACAAGATCTTCTTCATATCAACACCCAGAAACATCCAAAGACTTCCCAAACTTTCATCAAACCTCTCCTCCTCCATCACTTTCATCTCTTTCCCTCTCCCTCGCATCTCTGGGTTATCTCCTACCTCAGAATCCTCCATGGACGTTCCTTACAACAAACAACAGTCTCTTAAAGCTGCCTTTGATCTTCTCCAGCTCCCGTTGACAGAGTTTCTCCAACAATCGTCTCCGGATTGGATCATTTATGACTATGCTTCTCACTGGCTTCCCAAAATTGCAACGGAGCTTGGAATATCAAAAGCATTCTTTAGCCTCTTTAACGCTGCTGCTCTCTGCTTCATGGGACCTCCTTCATCTCTGATTAAGGAATTCAGATCTTCGCCTGAAGATTTCACAGTCCTTCCGCCATGGATTCCATTCAAATCAAACAACGTGTTTCGTTATCATGAAGTCGCTAGGTACGTTGAGAAGACGGAGGAAGATGTAATCGGAGTCTCAGATTCGTTTCGAATTGGTTATTCAATACTAGAGAGCGATGCGGTTTTCGTCCGTAGTCGTCCGGAGTTTGAATCGGAATGGTTTGGTTTATTACAAGAATTGTACGCAAAACCGGTATTTTCAACCGGTTTTCTTCCTCCGGTTATCGAAGAAGATGATAATGATACTACATGGATTCGTATTAAGGAGTGGCTCGACAAGCAACGAGTCAACTCAGTTGTGTACGTCTCATTAGGCACTGAAGCTAGCCTTCCTCGGGAAGAACTCACCGAGTTAGCTCTTGGGTTAGAGAAATCAGAGACGCCATTCTTTTGGGTTCTAAGGAATGAGCCAGAGATTCCAGACGGATTCAAAGAACGAGTCGAGGAACGAGGCGTGGTTCATGTTGGGTGGGTTCCACAGGTTAAAATACTGAGTCATGAGTCAGTGGGAGGATTTTTGACGCATTGTGGTTGGAATTCAGTAGTGGAAGGTTTAGGGTTTGGTCGAGTTCCGATTTTGCTTCCAGTGTTGAATGAGCACGGACTTAACACGAGGCTGTTGCAAGACAAAGGACTGGGTGTTGAGATTAGAAGAGATGAGAGAAAAGGATCATTTGATTCAGACTCGCTGGCTGATTCAGTAAGATTAGCGATGATGAGTGAAGCAGGCGAGTCGATACGAGCTAAGGTTCAGATGATGAAGGGTTTGTTTGGTAACAAAGATGAGAATATTCGCTACGTTGACGAAATTGTCGATTTTCTAGCCAAGTAAGGGATAATCAATTATGGCTGCCGGGAATCATTGTCAATTTTAAAAGAAAAAGGGTCACAAATCAACTATTAAGTGAGATTTATTTGAATAAAATAATTATACAGAGATTATTTTTTGCGAAAGTGTTCTATGTTATTAATACCAAGACATAATTACTTTATCCTTATGTATTCCTTTCTAATTCTTTCCTCTTCTACAACAAAATTAAATAACTACACAATGAATGCGATTAACAACTTTTACAAAATGTTCTTAAAAAACTATAACAAATGCTAAGTAACTATACAATAAAGACAAACCATGAATGGTGAATTGGTTTTTAGATTTTAGCTTCCAATTTTTGGTTTTTGATTTTTGATTTTCAATTTTTGGTTTCAGTTTTTAGTTTTTTTTTATCAATAGATTTTACTTTCCAAAAATTCAAAAATTTGGTTTATGGAAAAAGTAAAATGACTTATATAAAAACTAATTTTTATAGGTTAAAAAAAAAACTAAAATTTGAATGTTGAATTATAAGTAGAAACTATTTTTTTAACATCATAAAACCTATGTATTACCTTAGAGGATATAATTCTTATGAAGTATAGAGAAAATACAACGAGGAACGAAAGGAAAAAATGAAAGAGAGATGACACAACATGGGATCGAACTAAACAAATTCAACTTGATGAAATTGTGATTTCCAGTTTCGATTTCTCGAACCCAATTGTGTAAACCATAATGAACTTGATTTCCTTGAAGAATTTGAATTGACTTCCAAGATATCACCTTCGAATATAACATTGCGGTATCCTTTAATCCAGATGTGCTGTATAGCAATAAGAAGAGCTTGAATCTTAGATTCGAGTACAGATAAACAAATTTGATCAGATTTGCTGCCTGCTTCTAGATAAATTTCTTGTCACGAACTATCCACGCTGCTTTCAAAACAGAATATGAATTGATGAAGCTACAATCATAATTACACTTAAAAAGGCTTTCCAGTGGCCATGTCTAGTGATGTTAAGACGCAACATGCAATGGTGAAATTGAATCTAGAATTGCAGAAAGTTCCATTGGGACATAATTGGACCATTCAAAAGTATCACAATACGCTTCAGACACGGTTTAATGCCAACTAATGGATTTTCTCTGATAAAATAGCAGATTCCTACTTTTCCACAATCTCCACAAGGTCTATAAAGGAAGATGTTTATCCATAGAACTAGGTATAGCAGAGCCAATATAATCAAAAATACGACTCAATTTGACAGCAAAAAGACATAGTAGAATCGAAGAAAACTGGCATAAAAAGATGAACTCCTCGCTAAGTTGCTTGTGCATAAGAACACTGGAAGAAAAAATGATATGCAGTTTTATCTGTAGAACAACAACAACGACATTGGGCATCCGAGATAATACATCGAGCATAAGGTGGTTCTAAATTTAGTAGCATTAGAGACAACTCACCAAAGAAAATGCTTAAACTTTGGAGTCGTCTGGAGTTTCCATACTCGTTGTTTTAAATCAACTGGACCAGACAGAAGCCTTATGGATGCATTGTGAAGATGTGTAGTCAACCAATAACCAGATTTAAAGTGTAAGTACCAATTCTGGAATAATACCAACCTATGAGATCACGAGCCGTAGCAAGAAGGATTCAAAGTCTTGTAACCACGCTTATATCCTCCAGATGAACACAATCTTATAATAAATGATGATTTCCATCTGCAGAAAAAAGATCAGAAATGTATTCATAGTGATTGAGGAGAGAATCCTTCTTACATGGTGGTCGTGGAAGATGAGAAGGAAGCCAAGGGCAAGACTAGATTTTAATGTGATTTCCATCACCAACCAAACAACACAAACTATATTTAACAAGATTATGACCCTCTAGGAAGGAACACCACAGAAAGGATGGTTTACTATCCAAAGTAGCTTCCATAATGTTTGATGTGGGAAAGTACCTGTCTTGTAAGACTTTGTTCGCTAAGCTTACAAGATTTTGAAATATTCTCCAAATCCACGATTGAAATTCTCAATGTTACGAAATCCCATTTCACCTTCTTTCTTTGGTAAACTTAATTTCTTTCTATCAATATAGTATAAAGCATTATGTTGTGGAATATAGTTGTAGAATATGGGTCTCACACCCTTTCTATTTTTATTTATATTTTGAATTTTGTCTGTACTTTTGCATGTTGGTTTATTATTATATATGTTTATATAATTTTTCATACATGCTATTGTTGTTAAACTAATTATATCAAACAAAAATGTGTTTCTTATCTCTATTACATATTTTACTAGATGATTTTATCTTCTTAATTAAGAGAATTTTTTTTATGATTAAGAGGTTCTAGGCCGAGGCCCATACATCTCCTCACGACGAGGTCCAAACCATTTAATATAACTCTTATTTGGAAAGCAGACCCTTATATCAAGAGTCACTTGGTAAAGAGAAGTTTTTTCATCAATTCTTCTCTATATATAACTTCTCCTTTTCTTCTTCACATATGAACTAAAACTTAAAAATATCTGTAAGAAAACAATAATTTTCATTATAAATTGTAGAAATTAGGATTATCCATTGGTATGTGATATGTTAAATATTTTTCTATTTAGTATATATTATGTGATGATAATTGTAATTTAAACTCAAATGTTATGTAATAGAATAATTATTTTATACTTTGAAACTATTATGTGTTACTTGTATTTAATTTTAAATTTTTGTAATAGTAGTTTTTCATAGCTAAAATAGTTGGAATAGAATAGTGTTCTGGAAAATAGTTAATATCCTTTATGTCTTGTAATATTTGTTACTAGTTTTGTTATTAGTTAGAAGGTAGGACAATTATAAAACCAATTATTGTATTAAAAAAGTCGAAGGTTTTATAGAATATTAAGTTGGATAACATATATTTTTATTTTGAGAAATTTGATTAGATTCTAAATTACTTATTTTTATTTTATTTAAAGTAATTACAATAAAGGTAAAGTTATAAGGTAAAATATTAATTAAAATATACAAACAACCAATTAAAACATGATAACGAATATAGAGAATTCTCTCAAAAATTTAATAACAATAAAAAAACATAACTATATTTAAAATATAACAATATAATAATTAAATACTTGTAAAAATCATAAGCGGACGTAGTATATATGTAGAAATCGTAATCAAAGATTGGTATAAAACTAGTGACGAAGATATAATATGATTTGCAACATGTACTCGAATGTTGCAATAAAAAATATAATAAATAATCAATATTAAGTTTCAAAACTAAAATACAAAACTAATATTTGAAAGTGTGTTTTTTTTTCAAATGTACAATTATGAGCAGATCTAAAAATTATGGTGTTCCTAATAATACGCTAGGTTTATATATCAAAAATTATTAAACAAATAATTTTGTAATTTAACACATAAAATTTTCTAAGGCATTTAATTTTTTAAATATAGTCATATTTTAGCTGGTCAGCAAAGTTTAACTCAATATTTATTATATTATTAGAAGAAGAACTTCAAAAAATAAATTATATTGGGACTTTGCCATATAAAAAAGGTAAAAATAATATAATGAAGAAGTTTTGTGAAGGCAATGAATACAAAATTCATTGGACTACATTTAAGCACAAATACAACGATATAAGAACAAAATCTCTTGAGGTCCAAGTAGTGGATGATAGTTTGGTAGTGGATCGGGCTCTCCTAGGGTAGGAGATTTTTCATAATTGAGTACTGGAGGTTTTGGTACTTCAAACATTGGAGGGACTTCAAATTTTGCTGGTATTGATAACTATAATTATAGTTCTCTAAAACATTTAAGAACAAGACATAAATTTCAAGTTCTAAATTCTAACCCACAATTTAGTGTGTTTTCAAATTCAAAAGTTTATGGAGAAAATATGGCGTATAGACCGGAGTCTACAGCTGTGTTACATGAACATTTTAATTTTTCTGACTTCAATCGTACTATGGGACATAATGATAATGATGGAGAAAACTAAAATAGATAATTATATATCTGTTTTGTTTTAAATACAATAATTACATGTAATATTACTTTTTGTATTTGTTTAAAGGGTACTTAATAAAGTTATATTTTTGTTTAGGTTTCGCGCATTGTCGAGTTGCATTCATATGGATTACATAATCTAACAGAAGACGAATTACTTGAATTGATTTGTCTGGAGCACATAGATATTATGAAAGTACTTTTGAGACGTGTGATAGATTACTACAAGAAGTATTATGACAAACAACCAATGGGAACTGAATGGAACTTCGGATGGTGTAACATTGAGGTAATGATTTATAATTATCCAAGAAATTGTTTACATCTTTTGAGGATGTAGATAGATGTGTTTACACAGCTCTATGAGACATTACGTACAAAGTTTGGACTTAGATCCACAAAAAACATATCAGTTGAAGAAACTGTGGTAATATTTCTTGTTATATGTGGTCATAGCATGACACAACATTTTGTTGGGTTGTTATTCGGACGTGCACAAGAGATTGTTAGACGAAAATTTAAAGAGTGTTTAAAAGCATTCAAAAAATTGGCTTGGAAGCTACTCAAAAAGCTATCTCCAGAGCAACTACGTCAAGTGTTTTGAGGACTATGACATTCGTTACTGGCCTTATTTAATGGTTTCATTGGTGCAATGGATGTGCCACATTGTACAGTGATGGTCACTGGTGCTGAGGAGACTTATTTTTATAATAGATAAGTGTTAATGTGCAGGCGATATGCTACTACGATATGTTATTCACTTATATATTTGCAGGATGTCTTGGATCAGTGCATGATGCTAGAACTTTGTCTTACGCAATGGAGCGTGACCAGACTTTTCCAACTCCCCCACCCATGAAGTATTATCTTGTAGATTTTGGTTATGCTAATACACGAAGATTCTTAGCTCCATTTAGAGGACATAGATATCATTTGACACAATTTCAAAATATCTCCTCTCCTAGAGGTGAAGAAGAGTTATCAAATCGCTGACATTCTTCGCTCCACTCAGTTATCAAACAAACATTCGGACTTGGAAGAAAGAATAGAGGATGTTATCACAGTTCCAAAATATGATGTAGAAACACAAAACACATTATAAATAATCACAATTGGATTACATAACTTCATTCGTCTTTCTCAAATTCAAGACTTTGATTTTGATGATGCTTTAGTTGATAACTAATACATTTGTGTTATAAGGGATGATTCAAATTGTTATGAAATAGTTTTGTTTATTTTTTAAATATTACTTATTTACCGTTCAGCCATGTCTTGGTTGCCTTGATCCCAAGAGCTTTGAATTTTTAAGCTGATTTTCTGACTCGTAGTGTTAGAAGACTTTTCAGAAATCATTCTTTTATTAATTATGTACCTCAACTTTGATTCTCTTCTTTTCTATAATTTATATTGGATTAAGTTGGAAAATAATTACTTTTTTTTATGAAATATACTTAATTTTCTTAGGTGCTTTTAATTTTTTTAGTATTCTTATTTTTATGAAATATATGTATCAGATTTTGTTGATCTAATTATTGAAAAAAAGTTCAGCAGAATTTAGTCAAATTCCACAATTACTTTTTTAATTTTCTAAAATTCTACTAGATTCTACGTAAAAAAAATATTCCGCTAAATTTCACATTCGTCAAAATTCTTTAGTTACCATATGGACTATAGTAAACGTTTAATAACTAAACTAAAACAAAATGATTTTACCACAAACGGAAAATAACTCTACATCAAAAACTAAAACGAATGATAACCCTACAACAGAGTATGTTTATATTCGTAAATTTGTTTTCTTCTATAATTTTATTTTTGCTAAAGTAGAATAATTCACTAATAGCAATTTTGAAATACAGTTTTTGTCAGCAAAAGTAATAAAGGTAAAATGACATATAACAATTTTTAAATATTATTATAATCATTCTCAAAATTTTTGGACTACTTAAAATAAAGAACCTTTAAATAATTACATAATCTTATTAGACTGTTACAGCTAATCACCCTAATTCGTAAGAAACAAAATTTAGAATTGATCTTAAATCTGATTCTGGTCAAGGAACTCTTCATAAGCAGAAGATCCACTTGAAGAGTCGCTTTCATATCGATCTTCTTCCTTAGGAGGGGACAGTGTTGGCGAGAGTTGTAGCTTCTTAGAACCTGCAACACAACACAAAGAGTGAGACAAAGTTCTTTCTCTTATCTTGGCTTTGCAATTCACAACTTTGTTTCACAATGAATTATTTATATCAAAACGAAACCTTTAGTGGTGTTTTGATTTTGGAACTTCTTAGAGTGACGCCTGATGAGTTTCTTAGCTTTAGTAATCGTCAGTTGTCTTGCAAATGGAGAGAAATCTGATTCATTATCACTCCACTCCCCTGGGAAGTTTTCTTCTGTTTCCCCTCTCATTGTCCGAAGCACAAATTTCTTGGCCTTTCGCCTTTGAGTATTGAAAAGACCTCGAATCGATGTGACAAATCCATCACCTGCATTCTCACCAGGACGCTTCACCCATGCCCCTGAATCCTGATCTGATCTCCCTGACTCGTCTTTGTCTCCCAAACCAATCTCATCTCTCGGAACATGGGTTTTGTCTTTGAATTTCTTCATCTACAAGTTTTATCATATGAACATGAGTGTTTACTTATTCAGATGCATTTATGGCTGGTGTTTATGGTCTTACTTGCATTCCGGTAACCGATTTAAGGACTCCCCATATTATGTGCTTCTTAACTCGAGAGAAGAGTCTCCTCCATGTGCCGCTGAATTCAACACGTTGAAATGTGTCCATCAACAGCTTCAAATCGTTCACAACAAACCTTGAGCCCTCGTAAGTGATAAGCAATTCCACCTATCCCAAAACCATATTACGATGTTTAGGTTTGTATGATTGAAAAAACTATGGACCTTTTACTTGGACAAATCAATCAACTTACATACCTGACTTATTTTTATGGTATGGAATTGCATCATCTTTTGAGGCCTAGATTTCTTGTCTTCCAATGACTTTTCCGCCTTTTTTTCTTCAGGAACTGAACGGACAGGCTTGCCAGTTTTTGGATCCTTCAGCTTGTTTTTTGAGGATTCAGTCTGATGCTCCATAGAAGATAGAACAAGCTCATTAGCTACCGATTCTGCAACAGTCTCCTCCCAGGTTCTGTCAAAAGAGGATGTTCTTCTCAGTTCTGGCTCTGAACCACGGAGCGAGCTTGACTTCAGGTGTTGAGTTTTTGAGCCCTGAAAGCATATAATAAAATAACACATGCATATTGAAAGTTTTCAGAACGGATATGAATGACAAAGGAGGATGGTAACTGCAAAGAAAATTGATCATTTAATATTTTGATAAAAGTAACACAAAATAAACAACTTATATTCACCTGACTTAGATCAGTAGAGAATGATGTTGTTGGTTCTTGAGCGAACGAACCTTTCCTGCGCCTTGATCCTGATGTTGTTGACACCTTCCAAACTTCCTGTGAGACAACATATAAGCATTAGTCATAAGTGCTTAGAAGAAAGCAATACCCCCATTAACTTCCTGATTACTTAGGAGTAAAATGGATAGACAAACCAACCTCCCTTCTCTGTGAATGTTGCTCCTCTCCTGGAAAGATATACTCCCACATCATTCTGTACATTGTTTCTGTCAAATGGATTTTTAGAGGATAGATTTCGACCTGTCACGCAAAATACAAGAGAACTCCATTAAAATAATAGAGTATATAATCAGTCTTCACAGTATTCAAGTTGGTGATGGATTACAATGACAGAAAGCTCGAACCAAACGAGGGGATCCCAGCTCGAATCACACTTAAGGGAAAAAAAATTCTTTTTTCTCTATTAAATTCCACTTGATTAACGAGATGTTCTCAAATGTCGACTCTAGAACCAAATAATATCAAGGACTACCAGATACTGCATATCCTATATTAAATCCTTGCCACACTAAACCACCTATACAGACGGTTAGTTCTGCTAAGCTGGTAACTCATACACAACACTATGTCTATAGCATAGAAGATATCCAGAAAATCTAGCCAACACAGGTGCTTAGGAACTTTTAACTTTTAAAACAGCTTTTCTAAGCTCAAGCCTCTTAAATATTATATTGACATATTATTAGAACATATCAGATAACGATTGGCTTGCCTGGAAAAGTTCATAAGGAGCCTGTCCGTCTTTTGGAATTCCTTGTCTTGCATCTACCTGTAACATCACTTTCCTGTATCGAATAACTAAGACTCAGATTTACCAGCCGTGATGCTGTAAACAATATTGTTTTCTGATTACAAGCATACAACCATTCACAAATTATCTACAAGTCCCCAAAGATGGGTAAAACAGAAACTGCATGACTAGTTTAGACATTTAGCTTTGATTGCATAGTGAGAACCAAGATGGAAAACTTATGTGAAGGGATTTATAGATAAAATGCATTGGTGCTAATTCTAAAAGCAAGGAACTCACTTGCCCCATTCCGGGGGAGGATTCCATGCTGACAAAACAGTATCACATTTAGCATTAGCCAGACAGTTCCGTAAGACAACATATCTCGTAGTAAATTGGGCGATCCCAATATCTCTATAGTCCCGGTTGAAATCATAAATCTGCAAGCAATGTGAAGCATATTAGGGATCTTCTGGTAAAAAAAATTATAAAACAAAGTTGGCTCTAAATAAAACAACCAAGGCTGACTGTAAAAATCAATTAAAGAAACGTTTAGTGATAGTTGTCATTAAATACCGAGAGCAAATTTTTAGTTTAGTTGTAAGCCACAAATAGAGATATTGATGACTGAATAAAAAGCTCTACCATCCACCCCGAAGTTTTATAACTCTATTATTATGAAAGGCTTACCATATTGTCTATTTCAACCTCAGCGAATGTTTTTCCATCTAAAACCATAGACCAGATCACTTTGTTGATTTGTAAAGATATGCGCATGGCAGAGGATGGTTTCTTGTTCTTATCTTTTTCTAACAACCTTAGCTCTGCAGCATTCTTCACAGAAGTCCGCAGTGCTGTATATGCTGTCTTTCGAGATTGTTGCACAATGGGATACGCTTTCCTCAGCCCCTCCACCTGTATATGAGATACTTATTTTACCAGATATTATTTGATTCAGAAAATGTTCAATTACTTCTTGTAGACATCTTAACTCACCAATCCTGGCCTCCCACAAGTGACCATCCAGAAATCGCTTTCCTTTTCGAGATTTATGTTTCCTGAGTTACTTTCATTCTGCGTCAATTTCCTGATATCGTTAAGAAGCAACATCCTATCCCTCTCTTTCTGTTCAAGTTCTATTTTCGCAAGTTCCACTTCCTCAATGCCATCAGGAACTACCTCATCAATTTCCTCTTCAACTTCATCATCATCCTCACCAGAAAGTTTCAAACTGTCGTTCTGAGGCCTGAATTACATATCATTAAAAGTAATAACATATAGTGAGGAGCTACATTTCAACTAAAAAAGAATTCAAATTTAAAAAGCAGAAATCTGGGGATGTGTAACTTGCAGGCAGCCAACTTACTTGGGTAACCTTGCCAACAAAAGATTAGATAAAACATCCAACATAACTTGAAACTGACGTGATGTCATCGATGCAGTAATATTTCGAGAATTAAAATTAAGCTCTTTCAGTGGCTTCACCTGTAGCATATAAAAGTAATATTAGTCTTGAAATTCAAACAATGTAACAAGAGAATGTTGCACAGATAATGACGAGTGAAAGAAAAGAGCATATTGTATGGGACGTATGAGAGAGGAGCCATATGAATTAGTGTATGGATAGGAATAGATACGATCCTCAGTCGTACTTTTTTCTATAATGGGAACCATAAAGAACTGTGTTATTAGGTGTTATCTATTCAGATGACTACAGAAGCTCTATTAAACCTACTCTGCACTTTCTATTCGTATCACCCTTTCCAGTCTTTCTGAACTTGATGCCTTTATGGTGATGCACATAAAACATTCCAAAAGGAGAAAAGGCTACACAGATCTTATCTTTCCATTAAAAGAGGTTTTACCTTCAGGTCGGGAGTCACACCTTTGTGCCTGGTGTATTGAAAGTACATGTCGCATGGCATGAAAACCCTTTCAAGCAATGCGCCAGTACGCTTTGCCTTTTGGGAGTTTCTTTTAATCCTTGGGAGCCATTGCACCCCAGCTCCAGGATCAACGTCTGTTGGTGCCACATGAGCTTGTACATGCTCCAACATCATGGACACTTCCATGCGTGTCCAAGTCATGTCAGTGCCATTTTCATGATTATGGTCATTTTCATTTTGATCTGACTTCTTAATCATGTCATACCCAACATGAATAACTGAATGAAATGATCGTGCCAGAACACGACCACTAGCAGCAGCGAGCAAAAACCTACCCTGGTAGATGAAGAGATATTGTAAATAATGATGACAATTAAACAACACTGCAAGGCAGCTGAAAACATTTATGAATGCAGAAATCTACACAAGAGCTTGGATCGATAAACTCATTTCATATATCTGGCCAACTATGTGTATTCAAATCTATTAGATTTCACCCGAAGAGTTATTAGTTTGCAAAAAATCTGTTTTCAAGATATGGAAGAAACTATCCAAGAATTAAAAGAACCATATAGAACAACATTGAGAGTAATAGTTCGTTAGTCCAAGGTGATTTATACTTTACTAAATTATCTCGTTAAATAAAGATCTTCAAGTTGAGATGCATTCTTCTCTACGTAGAAGTCATACGAAAACTACAAAAGTAATGTTGTTAGGACTCAAGTTTGATCTATGCTTACATTTACGTCTTCTGAATGAAGATTGAACTGTGGCTCAACAACGTTAACCATAAAATGACGAGTTCCTTCTTCCTCTAAACCATTTGAATTGCCACTCTTTGTGGCTCCTGTATCAAGACAGATATATAGGATGACACATATGCGTGTTTGCTTGCTAAATTAAGGAAAGACATGGGACATAAGATGAAGTTAAGAAACGTATTAAGATTTAATTTCCATAGGTTTATGATACTACACGTGATAGCTTCAAAAAAACGTATTGAAGGGAGTCAGAACACATACCGAAAAAGTTCTCTATATTTAACGGTTCTGGTGAAGTTGAAAGAACTTCTGCAGGCTCTTTAGGTTGGGAAATGACATTTTCATCGCCTGTGGAAGGCAGTTTAGTTGGGTCATCTTGAGAAACTTCTACTTCTGATTGATTCTGACTGCCCTCACGTAACTTTCTTTGGGTATACTGACGTGATGGGGAAGGCTTGGGGGGTTGAAATGCTTTAGACATCCCACCAGCAAAAGCCAAAACAGCATCTCTGTTTTCTAAGTTCCACAATAATTTAAGCCCATAAACAAAAATACGCTGACAATTGTCCGCTATCACAACATTGTATCCATCATCATCGCTCGGATCTGAATGTGAGTTCTCCTCAGTTTCACTTTCTTTCTCAATTGTAGATCTTGCATCTACTTTCTCACGATAAATTTTACCTTCTTCTTTCCATACCAATAGTCTTTCAGGGTCAGCCTTAGGGGCTTGCCTCCTGATAGTAAAATAATCAGATGAAAACAGAAACCCATCGTCAGGATGCTTCTCCGTGCAATCACTGACAGGATTCCCATTTTCAGGTGTAGCTCTATCAGTTGATCCAGATTGTGAACTTGTTCGACTCATCTGGACTGGCTTTGAGCAATGCTCTTCCCTCATTAGAAAGGCTTTAGGAACATGGAGGTCTATTCCCTGATATACTGGATCAAGAGTGTCACGCTTGCAATCAAAAGTAAAATGCTGGTTACCACGACTGAAGCAGATTTCATATTTCAGCTTGGTCATATTAAATGTCAAGCCTTTGGCGGGGTTCTTAGAATCCAGTGTCATATGCTTGATACAAATAGGTGTAACATCTAAGCGGAGCATATATTCTGTCATAACTCTGTCTAGAGACAAATTCCCTGATCTAGGGATTCTTGGAACTCCAAAGCGAGGCCACCGGGAAAAAGTGCGAAGTTTGTAAGGAGGAAGATAATTCATGTTCCAGAATCTGATCAACCATGCCAAATCATGAGCACCAATGTTTATAGTGGGTGGGGAACTAGAGGATTTCGCAGGCTTACGCTCAGATCCAATTTTAATTGTTTGGTCAACTGCAGACAAAGATGGGTTATGACTCTCAGGTCTTAAAGAGAAATCCCAGCGTAGTGAGAGAGCAGTAGACCTGAAAGGATCATAAATTTTGTCACGAGCCTTTCCTTCATTAGGTAAGGCAAAGAGATAATGATTTGATGGACTTCCAGACTCGCACTCCCAATCCATGCGGACTTCAACACTGAAACGTGGGACCTCAAGGAAAGGGTAACTTGATGGACAAATTGAAGACTTTGGATAATGTCTAGCCAAACTTTCAAAACTGCTCATAAAAATTTTTATGTCCTCAGCAGAGAAGTGCACGCGACCATCTGATTGCTGGATTTCCACAGAGGCAGAGGTCATCTGAAGCTTGTCAAGCTTTTCATAGGGGTCCGGTGTAGCAAGAACAATCCACTTTGTCTCACAAAAAGACAAGGTTGTATTTCCATGGATGTAATTTCTCATTTCATCCCACCATGGTAAACTTTTCTCCTTTTTCGGAGGCAGAATAAGACCAGGACCCTTGAGACTGAGATTAGCTCTACGAAGAGCCACAGTAAAGGCATAGCTGATATCAGCAAGTACTGGTTCATATCCAATTCCAAAAGACACCAGTCCTTTCTGAAATTTTATCGGCAACTCCAGGTATGTTTTCATTGGGGGTGTTGTTCCACTGGCTGAACGAAGCATCTGCACCTTTCGCCATCTTCCTATGTATACATCATGGCTTATCTGGGACTGAAAAGCTGTTGCCTATGTATAAGAGAAAAAGGTAAGTAAAAAGACTAAAGGACCTAAAGGGTAGCTTAAAGACTTCTACTGGAAAAAGCAGAAATAGAGCAAAAGATGCAACCACATCGTTGATGATATAAGGCAATAATACTTATATTTTCCATCTACTAACATTAGTATCTGATACCAAAGGATATGTATGCATCAATTTTATTTGTAGTACCCCATTCTATATCATAGGAGGTATTTCATAGGTTCTATGAAATACATAGATCAACACTTCCCAAAACTGCATCGAAAATGAAAACATCAAACTTCCTCTATAAACTATCTCTAACAGAGAGAAAAAAGGATGAGTTTACATCAAAGGGAAAATGGTATATGCTAAAGAGAGAATAACAGTCTTACTTGCTGAGCCAACACAAGACGCCCTTCGCATTTACCCAAAGTTGTTGAGAGAAGAGGAAATGTGTAATTCCTTATTTGAACAACAAGAGTTCCAGTGTTTAATCGAAGATTGCTTCCATAAAGCCGTGAAAAAGGTATGTCTAGTTCTTGAGATACAGGATCGAGATTCTTAACCAATTCAATCATCCCAGCTTCACCTCCATCAATAGCTGTCAAACTTAGATCCAAATCAGTAATAGAAACAGAAAGGAGAGATGTCCTGGAAGTACTCATCTTAAAACCAGCCTGAAATCCTTCTCTACAGGCACCTGAACCATCTGAAGGTCTTAAACTTTTACAAGACCTATGATATGAACTGAACAAATGTTTATATAGTTTTTCTTTCATCATCTGGATAGTGGCAGGATCTTGAGCGTCAATTTCTTCTCCCTCGAAAGATATTTTCTTCTCATTTTCTGATTCATTTCTCGCAGTTTTAGGAACCTGGTTTCCACTGGATATTAACTCATCCAGGAAATTCAACCTTATAGCTAACTCATTGGCTTCTTTCCTCATAAGATGATAATGTTCATCAAGCCAACCCTGGAGGGGTTCTTCCTCAATATCAAACATTAACTTACGAATGCCGAATCTTACACGTCCAAATTTTTTCGACCCAGGTTTCTTAGGTGTTGAGCTTTCCTTTTTGATTGGAAAAATGAGTCTGGTTTTGGCATTGACTACAAGCTTCAGAGCCCTCAGCATTTCTTCGACAGCATCATCAATAGCTCGGAGCTGTAGCCTGAAGGGCATGCATATATGTATATCAAGTCCTTGAACTACCCAGTCCCATGGAGTTCCTGTTGGTGCTGACACATTGGATGAGGTGGAAGACATACTGGGTATTCGTGATATCTGTACTCGACTACTTTTGAGTATCCTACATCCACAAAAGCCAAGTATAAATCCTTCCAGGAGTACCCCGATACGCACATTCTCTGAGAAAATTGACTGAATCTGCAGCTCAGCCTCTACTCCATCCCCAGCCTCGGCAGATATGCTTAACATCTCTATATCAACAGCAAATATAGATTCCTTCTTTTTTTGCTTATCAGTAGAACTTGGGGTAGTAGTTGGTTCTTCCTTCTTCTTATCACCGTTTACAATGGAGGCATCGTCCAGGTTTCTGTTACCATGCTGCTTAAGATTCTGAGTTAAGACAAGGGACTTCAAACGCAGACCAAGCTCGACCATTGATATGTGCACATCTGGCTCCCATCTGACAGCAATATTAGAGGCACTGAAGAGCGAACAGATTGCAGCCTCCTTAGCACCAGCATTACGACGTACAAATTTGGCGTTTTGGATGTCAAAAAGCGTCACTCTTGAAACTTGGAGAGGTTCATCCAAAAATTCCTGGTAGATTGATTTTGCATTTTCAAGTTCTACCTGTGTAGATTGAATCTCCTTATTTAGAGTAAAGCTGAATTTGAGTAGTTCAAACGAAATGATGTACTTCAACTTCTCATGTTCCTTGGACAAAGTAGAGAAAACACTGGCAGTTCGAGGTGAGCCGTCAGCTGAGTCAGTAATTATAACTCGTCCACCTTGTGATCCATAATTGACACGTTTAGGATCATCAATGACTGTATTGTCCAGGCTTGAATCTCCAGAGAACTTAACTGAGAAACGTTCAACATTGAGTTTCAAGAATTGAGTCCCTCTGCCTGATGCCTTTGATTTAGGTGCCCCTTTTTCCTGTTTGTTCTTATTACTCTTCACAGAAAAGTTTTTGATGAAAGCCTGAACTGACATTGCATTTACTACAAGCGCTTCTAAACTTCTAAAAGATAATAACAGACTGATTTCTGATACGTCAACCACCAGTGCTTGTTTACCTTTAGAACCATCACTCACAGCTAACGCTTCATCTTTCTTGCCCCATTCCGATATGACCTTTCTTATATTGATTAATGAACCTGGAGTTGACTCTAAACCAAAGAGACTTTCTTTCAAACATCCCTGATGTTCATCCACCATGCATAAATTCAATTCATTTAGCTCCATCTTCACACATGTTCCCCTACTTGACATATTATTTGCAGCGACCTGTAATGAATCTGAGCAGCACTGTAAAAAACATGATATTAGAATCAATGTTGAGGTTCAGTAGTAAAGACTCTTACTAATTCTTATTGATGCTAATACCAGACTGTGCACTGCATACTATAACAACCAATATTAAAGTACGACATAATATTTCTGAATTCTGATACCAACAAAATAGCAGCAAACCACATTCCTTGTACTTACTTGATACATAGGAGAACTATCCGGATTGTATAGCACAAAGGTCACATCAGGGGCAGAGGTGTCACATTTCCATACAACAGCCTTAAAACCAGTAGATTCTGATTTTGAAATGTTAGGTCTTTCCTCTTTGAGAACCATTTTTTTCTTTCTAGAGAAGTGCAAACGCAACAATGGCTCAAATCTTGTCATTATAATGTTGCACTTTATATCTCCCAGCTGTATTTTAAGCTCAGTTCTAACAGGGAGAGTTTCCTGAGAGAAACATCAAGATCAGGTAATACATCAAATCAGGAAGGCCCTTCTGTTCGAATTGCAGCTCACACGTACAAAACAGATGAAACTAACATAACAAAAAAAAAGAATACGAGCATTGAATATATTTTCTAACCAGTTTCGTAAAAGCAACAGAAGTCCATACACCAACAAAGACTTATGAACCTAATTCCAAGGACTCACCTGTGTTGGACAATAAACCTTGGAGAAAATTCCAATTTTTTTCATCGCCACAACTGAAACTTCAGTTTCTCTAAAAAGCTGAAATGAATGTGAAATATAAGAAAAGCAATTAGAAGATGGTACATTAAAAACTGTTACTAGGGAAAGTACTCATTAACATACATGCATCTCCCGGAGTTCCATGACAAAATCTAGACATGTATCGTTACTGCCATCTTCACTGGATATAGATTTGGTACTTCTTAACTGAAAGCCTGTTATGCTATTCGCAACAGAAAAATCATGTTCTTGATGCACAAATCTGATATCAAGCTTCGACAAATCAACTGAAACCTACCACATTAAGTCAAAGGCACCGGTAAGAATATAGTTATTGAATTGATACACCATAAGCAAAATCTCCTTTCTTTGTAGAAACAGATATTATTCATACGTGATTGCCTCTGGGTTGTATAGGTGATACAACATGGGGAACAAGTTTTGAATTATAAGAAAAAAGAGAGGTATAAAAGAATAAGATAAAAAGAGAGGAAACTGAATGAACCATATTGCATGTGGTTGAAAAGACATAAGTAGGCATGCATAGAATAAGTGTGTGACAAAAAGAAAGACTTCATTAAAACTTATTTGCAGTTATCTCAAGTTAAAATCCATTTTTAAAAAACAAAAAAAAAACGATCAAAAAGAAAACACATTACTCACTTTCTCAGGGAATTTTAGAGCATTCTTTGCAACCAAAACATTCACTGGTTGCTTCGGAGGTTTCTCTGAAGCAGTGTCAACAGAACCTGGTCCAGTCACTTCACCTGTGAATGTAGCACTTGTCGAGGCTTTCTTTTTAAACAGCAGCTTCTCATTAAGGTCAAATACAGCATCACCTAGGTGTACTTCGATGTTCTTTATGATTGAACTTGATTGTCTGCTCCAGAAAAATCACATGGTAGCACCAAGGCCAACACATGTAAATGATGTATAATGAGTATGAAATCATATGAGTATGTAACTATATAAGTTCAGGCATTAGAATTTCATCTTTCTCAATAAACATACATTTTACTCTGCTAAATGTAGGAAGTATGTTAAGAAAAATGTACCTATCATGACCAAACTCACAGGAGAAGGAGAATTTTTCACAATGAAAAGAAGACGGAGAAGAAGAGCCCTTAGCGATTTTGAAAGATGCCTGCTCGGCAAGGCAAATGTCACTGTTTATCTCAGGTGAACAAGTGGAAATAACATGTGGTTCACCAATCTGTACAAATATCGGCAAGAGGTACAGTTTGATGAAATAGTTCGCTGACCCTCTGTCCTTAGATAAATCAAGCTCCAGCTCCTTAATTTCTGCTCTAGCCTTAGGTGTCTGCGGTTTTGCAAGAGTAAATTAGAACAGCAAGTATAAAAATGATGGTTTGTATGATTCTAGAACGGCCTAATTTTGTTTCACCTAGTGAAAGCAGTCTCTAGTTTAGCAATCAAATCTTCTATAAAAATTATGTTAACAGAAGAACAAAAACTAATAGCCATTGAGCATAATGAGCCTCACCAAGTAAAATATATATAGGCTTATGGTCAATATGTTACTACTGTATACTATAAGAGCCAGTGAATAATAGAGATCGTTTCCAGCAAACCTTTCACTATAATGTCGTGTATGGTATCAACAATTAAAGCTAGTAGCATCACTCTCATTTATGCTGCCCTCATTAAAGCTAGTTCAACAAGATAGAATGAGCGATGGCCGCATTTACCTGAACAACCATATTTGTCATAGAAAGTGAAAAGAATCGACAGGTATTAGCAACTAGCACCAACTTTCCCCTGCCACCAGAGCGTGATTTCCGAGTTTTGGATTTCCGGGGACCTTTACTTGAGTTGGAGGGTCTAGTTACAATTTTCAGGTCACATATAGAAAATATAACTTTAGGATCCTGGATGCAAGCCTTAGCTAAAAGTTCAATAGGGGATTGACTTAGATTCGCTTTTAATTCTCCTACGAATATAGATTCAATAGAACCCTGTAACACAATAAAGACGAAAACAACATCAAATGTAGAATGCAGTAGTTGTAACTAGACATAAAGAAATCAGAAAGCGATATTGATTTGAGTTGAATAGATATTAGAAAAGAAAGACATACAAACCTTCTTGAAATGCAATGAAACATCTTTCAAGCAGTTCCATCCATTAAACTGATAACTGAGAGTTATTCCAGCAGAATGCCGGAGAATCCAAGGGAGTGACCTATATAGAGTTAAGGTCAAGGATAAAATCCAAAGATCAAACTCAATTATGACTAAAAAAATTCAGCAAAGATAACTCCGATGAGGATTTTACAACATCTATGCTACTAGAATTTTTATATCACTTCTGGTAAAATAAGCACCTAAACCTTCAGAGTTTCGAAAACTTGTGTAAATCATCAGCAAAGTTCCTCCGCAGGAGATGTAAGCAAAACTATACTCAATCAATCACCCAAAACATTTTCAAGTTGAGATAGACTCAAATATCAGAAACTGGAAACCAGTAATGACGGATTACGTATAATACGAAAAAATCACTGCAACGATTTCAACATTAAAAACAGAAATACCGCACATACTTGAAGAAAACCCAAAGGAAGGCGATGATGACGGCGATCGCAAAGACAAGGATGAAAAAGAAAACTGCCATTGTCACGAGAAGATACAAAATAACATAACCCTAAATAACTCTGTGATTTTTTCCCGATCCAGCTAAATCAGCGTCGAGACGACGAAGCGGAAATGCACTCGTACATGCTCATAGCTCAGAGAAGAATTGACGAAGCAAAATTGAGTAAAGGAGACATAGAGAAACTCTTTGAATGAATTTTGTGAAAATTAAGACTGAGTTTAATGCGGCGAAGCAAGCGGTTGAGAGATGAAAGATCCGAGGAAGATGAGAGAGTGCGTGGGAGCGGGAACGAAGAAGACGACTTTCCGTTTTCTGAGGAGTAAAAAAACATTACATTAGAAGTAATGATCCTCTGTGGTAAGGTGTATTGGTATGACCCATCCAAGGACGTGCGTGCGTGCATGAAAGTGCTCTTCTGAGAGACTTTTATTCAACGCTTTCGTCTCAACTCGGTTTATAAAATTGGAGACAAAAAAGAATAAAACGTAATGGGCATATCATTGGATTTGGCCCATTTCAACTCCCATCAAGTCTGGCCCAATTTCTTTTCTTTCTAGCTCCAAGTTATCTGGATCTTCTTATGGGCCTTCCTCAGTTTCTCCTTGCCCAGACCTGCTTAAGATGTTTCAGACCTGCTCAGTATCTCCCAGATTCTCCCTCTATCCCATCCAGTGAGATTATCGTAACTAGAATTTTTTTTTCTTTTTATAAAAATCACAAATAAAAGTTAGTGTGGATAGTGAAAAAATAAATAAATAAATAAAAGTTAGTGTGGATTATTGTATTTCTGAATCTGTAATACCTTTTAAGCTTTAACATAACGTTTTAGCCTCAAGAAAAAAGTCAAGCAATTCACTAAATTATTTAACACTTATAAAAAAAAATGTAGTGAGTGAGTGTTATTTGTGTTTTTTATATGTAAGTTAAAAAGTTTAATTGTTTTTTTAGATAGAGATGTTGCTGATATTGAAGCAAAGAAGGCATTGCAACAAATTTAGCGAATAGATTACCCAAATTTCTTTGCCTAGTTAATAGTAGAAACAAAAAATTTGCGAAAGTTATTATATTTTTGAGGAAGAAGAACTATGAAATCTATTTGGCGTACAATGATAAAACTTAAGTTGATCTCAAAATTTTTACTACAAAATGTTGCCGTTATAAGGATCCATTTGAGATAGTTAGAGAGAATTTGGCTAGACCGAAGAGAAAATGAAGGAAAATGAGAAAAAGGGAATGCGGAAGAATTGAAAGTGAAACAACAAATAGGCGTTGAGACTTGAGTTTAGATATTTGTTTACAATTTATTTAGTTATTTGGTTTTGGTTTGATTTAGAAAAAAAAATGTAAGTTAAAACATAGTGATTGTTTTAAAAGTTAATTAGGTAACTATCCGCTTTGTTTTCTAAAAATTATCTTATAAAATAGATGTATGATAAAATTTTAAGAAAGTTTTGGAAAAAGTCCAAAAGTTAAAAGGTTAATGGTCAATTTTTATTTTTATTTACTTTTATTCTAGTCAATATAAACATTTATAAAATTCTTTCAGCGAAAAAACACATATAAAAGAAGTACAAAGATTGCACTTTATATATTGATATATTATAAATTTATGCGTTAAGGCGGACCTAATGACTGAAAAATATATCTATAAATTTGTAAAATTAATTTTTTCTTTTAAATGTATACTGATTCAAACACCTTATTTTAATACATTATAAATTTGTTTATTTATAGTGTTGGGTAACACTTTGTACTAATTTTATTGTTATCAAACACAGAGCTGACAATTTTTGGAAAATTGACATGACGTAAATAATATTTATGTCTACATTGTTTGCATTTTACATATTTTTTCTGAAACTTTTAATTTGATTAAATAATTAACTATAGAGTTAATTACTAAAAATTAAAATACTCCATTTTATCTCTCAAAAATCGGTTGGATTTGTTGCGGAAGCAGCGAAGCAAATTTTAAAAGAAATAAACTAAAGCAATCAAAGAAAGAGAAAGACACCAAAATTTAACGAGGTTCGGCCAAAATGTCTACGTCCTCCAAACACTACCGAATTAATATTTCACTCTTTGAAATATTAC
>OVBA01001274.1:0-46594 GCA_900406435.1 Lepidium aucheri
AGTTAGATGAACCATGATATTGTTCACGTCTCCTTCATGTCTCAAAAAAAGTATGACCTGGATTTTGTGTGTGTTTCAATGGTGAAGTGTATATGACAATAATGAATCAAAATGTTTGTCTGATGTTGATATAAAAGGTAGGATGGATAAAATTGAGTTTCAGAATTAAGAAGGGAAATGGCGAGAGCAAGAGAAGTTGGTTAAAGAAAAAGGTAAGAGAAAAAAGACAAGAAGAACTGAAGCTCAACAAGCCGCAAAAGAAGATCATAAAAGTCACAAAGATTCTGAAGAGAAGTCAGGGCTGAAGATCAAGTGAAGCAGTATAGGATTATATTCGTATAGTATCAATCTCTACGTGTGTAAATATAGTTACCTATTTGGCTCTTTCAATAAGAAATATATTACACAACTCATGGTGCTTAGAGACATCAATATTCTCTTTTGTTAGCATTTCATAAATAATTTTAACGGTAGTACATTTCAATTGATTGACATGATCATGAACATTAATACTGTTTTGTGTTCTTCTTGTATATTGTTTTAGAATTTCTCCTAAAAAATTTCTTATATATTGGTTTTACAGAAAAGATTTTCAAAGATACAGCAGCGTAGCGCGGGTAATTGTCTAGTTGTTTGTAAATGATAATTTGTTTCTTATTTAGCTAAAGACTTTGATCAGCATAATTGTGCTATATATGGTAATCGAGAAATTATCTTTTTAAATTGAGTGAAACAATAATGAGTCGTACATTTTTAAGGTATGTTTTGAAATATACTCCCTCCGTTTCTAATTAGTTGATGTTATAGAAAAAAAATTTTTTTTAAAGTTTATGTTTTTATTTCCCAATACATATTTTACTAACATTTTTTATTTTATCATTATTTATTTCTATAATTTTAATTATAATTAATATTTTTTTGTATTTTCCAACAATAAATAAGGATAAATAAGACATTCCAAAAAATTTCTTAATATGTGTGAAATCTCTAAAACATCAAGTATTAAAAAAACAGCGGGAATATGATAAGTTACCATATTTTTTTCTTAAACAACATTAATAGTTTCGCTTTTATAAAATTAGCTATCAATGAGAGACAGTAATGGTGGCCAGCTAAAATAAACATGAATAAATTAAGACCAATTGTAGAAACTATTTGGAACTACAGAAATATAAATATATACGCAATTATGCAGTCTTGTACGGATAAGCATAAAACCATTTGGGATTCAGAAAAAAGCTTTGTGCGCTCATAGTTTTAAACAATTTGTCTGTCAAATAAAACAAAAAAATTAAGAAAAAATACAAAAAGGAAAATTTATTTATATAACTGACTTTATTTTATAAACCACTTTAATTTTCTCTGCTAGTTTTGATTACCAAAATATCATTTACCTAATAAAAATATAAAAATTGTAATTTTATAATTTTTAGATAAAATTAGAAGCAATCTTAATTAACTACAAATAATATTCTAAGTATGCAGATACCTTAAAAGTCTTAAATATCGATAAAAAATTGTCTCGCTTGTCAATAATTTTAAAATCATAGTAACGGAAACTGAATATTTTAGTTTATCAATCAGAATTCATTGCATACGGATTTTCAGGTAACAACATAGCCAAACTATTTGTTTTAGGGTTTTGATAATAAAATCCTTCAATTTGGCAGACTTGCAGGAAGTCTACCAGATTTTTGATTTTCACTAAAATTAATTAGATTTTTATACAAGAAAAGAGTAATTGGTGATTGAGACTTGGAGAAAAACGTGATACTTCTAGAAATGTACTGATCGATCGATCTGTACCTAGACCGATCGATCCGTACCACTCTAGAAGTATTATGTTTTCCAGAATCGTACAGATCGATTGGCCCCTACACAGATCAATCGATTCAGACGTCTCTCTGGAAAACGTAACACACTTCTAGAGTGGTACATACCGATCGATCCCTATGCAGATCGATCGGTCTATACCTCTCTGGAAGTATTACGTTTTCCCTAGACGTCCAGATTGATCGATCCGTGTAGGGATCGATTGACCTGTACGATTCGCAAAATATTTTGATGTGAATTCAATTAGGATCGATCGTTCAGTATAATAGGGATTGTTGACTCAGTACTTAATGAAAAACTTCATGGTAATTGCATAATCAAAAGGAATAACTTAAATCAAATGAAACTTAACCTGATTTTCCAGCAGATTAATCAATCACTTTCAATTGTAACACAATCTAGAATTGAATTTTAAACAAACATGAGTATTTTAATCTTAGTGAACGTAAACAAAGCAATTAAAAATGTATGACAAATTAGGTTTTTACAACAAAAGTAGGTTATCTAAGTAATTTTAAAAAAATAGTTATCCTAATTATTTCTATAATAAAGTGGATTATATTAGTCAATTTTTTGTACCGAGAATATTTACTTCAATTTTTATAAGAGAAAAATATAATACTTGTATTTTCCTAGTAAAAAGGAAAAAAAAGAAAACTATATATTATTATATAAGCAAAAATCTCATTAAAAACTTTCAAAGTTGTAGTCACTTCTATTTTATTTTTTTGTCAACAATTGGATCGACAAGACCCGATCCATAATCTAGCTCACACCCTAAAATTTCTTTTAATTCTACTAAATTAGTAGGGAGGAATTGAACCCTGGTACCTTGAGTCATTAGCTGAATCATCCTAACCGCTAGAGTGAGAGTAACTCGGCTAGTCACTTTTCTTTAAACATCAAATTTTTTTACTTCCACAATGAACCTCTAACATAATTAATCTAGTGAATTAAACTCTCAAAATAGCATTTGTGTTTGCGGAGCCACAAAAATTAAAGGTATAGTTAATCGTAAACAATAACTTTCGTTAAAAATTATATTTTAAAATAAAAATTAAAAATCTTTAAAATTCCAGAAAATCAGAGAATTTCCATAAATTCTAAATCATTCTGGAGATATTAAAATTAAAATTATTCACTAAATCTTTTTAAAATAATAATTTAAAATTCAAATAAACTAAAACAATTTCAAAAATTTGAATAAAAATCCAATTAAAATTCAAAAGTTCTTGAATAACAAAAATTAAAAATTATTATTAAAATAATTTACTTTTTCAGAAAAATAATAAAATAGTTTAAAATAATTAAAGAGAAATGCACATACAAAATTTTTTTTGTAATAAATAAATTTTAATGTTTTATACTTTTTAAAACTATTAAAGTTTTGTTTTAGATTTTTTTGAATTTTTGAAACTATTTGAGCTTTTGTTTTGGAAAGTAAATTTCCTATTATCTAATTTCCATTCTGGATTCTCGTAATTATAATTATAGAGGAGGAATTAATTAAGAGGAATTTTTAAAAATACTTTTATTGGCATGTACTTATTTTAAAACCTATCATTTTCTTTAAAAATTAGGAGAGAGAAATGGTTATTAGAAAATATATTTTGAAAAAGAGTATTTCAAACGAGACGCTTTTATTAATTTTTAATTAATTAATTAATTAATGATATGCTACTGTTGGGCAATAGTAAAGTATCATGTGATGAACACACATATTTGTGATTTGACAGATTCACCTTCTTGACAGCCAAAAAGTTGTTGGTTATGCGGAAGTATTTCTGATTCTTCAATTTAAAATTTTTTTTTAAAAAAATTATTCTAACAAGAATATGATCACATGAAATAGTAGGTGTTGGTAGGTTGATAAACAAATACTCCAATGATTTTCAAATGGATTTTTCTTTATAAACGTAAATTACAAATGTGTTGTTGGATGATGTAGGAAATTTGTACTTATAAGATTTTTTTGGTTTATGATTTTAATTTCCGGAGAAATTTTGAACAATCTTTTGAGTTGCTTTTGCTGAAATATTTGACTTGCTTTTCAACAATAAATTTTGAGTTGCACGAAAGAATCTTTTGAGTTGCTTCTTGAGTGCACACATGATTACTAGTCTTTAGTATTCAGTTCTTCGGTTTAGTTTTTTTTTTTGAGTTATTTTGGTTCTCAGTTTTTTCGGTTGTGGAAAAATGATAACTAATGAATACTTATTAAAATTTGGTTAAGTTCGCTTTTGGTTCTGAACTTGTGGTAATCAATGAGTACATATTCAAATTCGGTTTGGTTTTGGTTCGGATACCTCTATCTAATTTTTTTTATAAATAAAAAAGTCTTAGAAAAACAATAAATTAATTATAAAAATTGAATATTTTAGTTTAAAAAAAAAATTGGTTCAAATTGACTACCAAATTTGGATTTATAATTATAATTTTGGATATTTAGATTATTAAATTATATATAAATAATTATTTTAAAATATATAAATGTGTTTTGGTTCTTTTAGGTACTTATTCGGTTCTAGGTTTCGTACCTATTTGGTTCTGATTTTTTCTATTCTTGAATTTAGGAACCATTCTGTTATTTAGCCAGTTCCAGTTTGGTTTGGTTCCTTGTATTTTGGGTTGGTTCGGTTTGGTATTGCGGTTCCAGTTATTATGCTCAGGCCAATATATTAACAATACTATGTTCGAGTAAGATATAGCACAAAGGTTCAAGATCCAACTTTGAGATTTAAGAGGGAAGATGGGACGGTTTCTGTTTTATAAGGTAGCAAAGATAATGATTTAGGAAAATAACGTGCCAAATTGCTTTTATTGCTTGTGTGTAAATTGTTAAAACGTGGTCACTTTGCGAAGACCTCCTCATGTATTTTTATAATGCATAAAACGGTTACAAAGAATCTATAATAGGAAATAATATATTTTCTGTTTAGATTTGATGTTATCAAGAAGATCTTCGCGGTAATTCTGAAAATATTCTATATCGGAAAAAGAATATTTCCACTTTTTTTTTGATGACGTGTCGGTCGAGTTTCTCTGTTCTGAGATGAGATAAATCACCGAGAAGGACGTCTGCAAGAAAAATGTTTAAGGACTGAGATGCTATCTCAGTCATCTTGCCGAGTTAATATTTAATGAACTTGATATTGCTCGTTGCCCAAAGACCGAAGTAGGATCTCAAATCCACCTCCAACAATTGTCCCCCATACTCTGAAAAGTATCTCGTAATTTTGAGACGGGTAAACGACATACTTCTAGAATTTTTTTGTCCACGTGTCACTCTTTTATTGGTCCCTTTAACGGTCTGACAGGCTATTCGTAGGTCATCATTGCGTGACAATTCAGCTCCTTGTAAATTACTATAAATACCACGTGACTTTCTTCAGAATTCACATTTACTCGCTCCAAATTGCCAAAGATGTAACTTCTCTCTCTACTCTCTTCCTTTCTTTGATATTCTGTTTTGTCAAGTAGCCGCAGCTTTTCTTTTTCTCAGCCGTTTAAATGATTTTGGCGAGATGAACAGAATCAGAGTTGAATCGAAGGAATCTAACTTCAGCTCTAGTTATGATGATATTGTTCCTTTGGAATTCACTGATGATGTTGCTAGTGCGTGAGAGAGAGACTTAACAAATGATTCAGATGCATGGGTAGCTGCGAGTCGTTTCTCCGAGCCTACTCTCAAAATTGATAAGTTCAGAGCTTCATCTTCCCAAGTTCTGAATTTAAATTCGGTCCCTAAGGACAAGATGAGGAAGATAAAAGGGTCGCTTACTCTCAACGTTTGTCCCATTCTGATCACAAAAAAGAAGTTGTCGAAGGCTTTTAAGATGTGCTCGACATTGAAAGAGATCGATATCAAGATCCCAGTACCTAACGATAGGCCATGGACTCTACCGAAGCTCGGATGTGGATCCCGATTCTGAGACTCTTACTCGACTACTGTCGTGATCGTCGCATCACCATGTCTCAGCTTCAGTCTTTGGGGATAAAATATATCATTGGCGTTTTGATCCTCAACAGCAAATTTGTGGTCGAAATTTTAAATAGGGTTTTTTGAGGTTATGAAGACTTTTATTGCAAAGAAGCGTCTCAAAGGGACCTTTTATGTCAAGGCAAAACAAGGCTTTCATTTTTTTGATGACTTCTTGTCAAAGGTCACCAACTGGAAGCATCGCTACTTCTTTGTTCGCGCCGATGAGAAGTTGTTCATGCCTTCTTGTCATTCTTTTATGATTGCTTGGTCTAAACATGCTATAGATTTTTAGGCGTCTTGATATTTCTACTACCTTTACTTTGATGTTGGAGACGATATTTACCAAACTATGTTTTTGCAATTCCGCATTCTACAACAAGGGTTCTACTTTCTGATCATATCGCTCTAGAAGAGAGATTGTAGGATGTTTCTCGGATTAGCTGGAAAAGACTTCCTGACGTTCTTCTCTTCTGAGTTGCATTTCGTACTTCTCGAGGTAAATTTTCCGAGTTGCTATCTCTGAGGTAGCTTATGTTGGATACAAGTTAGAGCTTTATTTGTTCCCAATGTCGCAGCAGCAACCAGAAGAAAATGGGCCTTGACGATTTTTGGATGCCCGTTATAATGGATGATTTTGATGCCGTCCTGGATGAGACACTTTCTCATCCTGAGATGAATACTCTCTCGTTTGACGATACCAAGGATGATACTTGTCTTCATAATTCTTATAATGCCAAGATGGTCGATTTTGGTTTGACTTATGTTACTCCCAACATCATTGATCTCGATGAAGCAGAAGCCTCTAAGGCTTCTGGGGGTTCGTTGCCTAAGAGGGCTAAAGCGAATGCATCAAAACACAAGAAGTCTGTCGGGGAGGCAGACACTTAACAAAAGACTTAGGCTTGAAGAAGAAGCCTGAAGTTAAGAAGTCAAATCCTGATTCTAGTAAATTAGGTAAATTTGCTAAAATCTCCTTTTCTAAGCGTTTGTTCGATGAAATGATTAGACATTTTTCGGTGTTATCAGGTTGTGAGGCTACGCTTGTAGTAGCAAAGAAAACTATCGAGAAGCAGAAAAACACGTAAGATTTGTCTTCTGATATTGTCCCTAGAAAAAGGGAAAAGTCGTTGGCGACTTATAGTGCACTCATAATCATATAGTACATCACTGGTGATGATATTCCGCTCGGAATGTGCTGATCTTATGGGTCGAATCATAAATACTCTGAAACTGCTTCTGTAACAAGGATAAGTACAAGGAGACCGCCTATCTGGTCTTTAAGGTTTGACTTCATTATTTTCAAATGGAGTAGTTTTGTTTCCCACTTCGTCACATCTAATTTTCTTATGCCAACTCATTACTCATTTACACTAGATTTTGCTGGACCATGAGAAATCTCGTGTTAATGCTCATGATAATACTAAAAAACTCACTCAATTGGTGGACAGTGTCAGCAAATCCCACTTTGAGGTGGTTGAAGCGAAGTCCGAGCTTGATAAGCCCAAGGAGGATCTTTCCAAGGTCAAGGTCGAGTCGAAGTCAGAGAAAGAAAGGTCTCTAAAACAAACCAAGGAGATTTCAACTTTAAAGGACTTGCTCGAATGCACTGGGGCCGATCGAAGTAGCGCTTTCAAGGCCGCCGAGAAGGCTGATAATGTTGTGTCCAAGCTTCGGTCTTATTTAGACGAGATCAGAGGTAAATTTGATTCTCATGTGTATGATGCTATTGTCTCGGAAAAGTTGAGAGCTCATCAAGGTTTATCAGGTCAACTTTGTGATCGTTTTGGAGAGATCACTGCTCGGTTCAACGGTCTTGATACCAATGTGGCCGCTCATCTCTTGTACGCTCAGTATAAGGGTTCAAGTAACAACGCTCTCTAGTTTCTACTGCATAGGAAAATTAACATTTCTTTGCCGTTTATTGAACACATAAATGTCACTAGGAAAGTACAAGGAGATTATCAAGAAAGAAACCCTTATGGTGCTGCTTCCTGACGACTTGGCTGTCTCAATCTTTGAGATTGGTGAGCCTTCAAGTATAGCTGAGGCGGCTACTACTCTTGAAGGGATCTTAGCATCTTGGGCTAAGTATGTTAATCCAAACAAAATCGCTGCTGCTGGGACTAACGATCGTCCTCTAATTATTACAAAGGATTTTGAACTCGTCACTCATCCTCTTCGGGGGTTTAATCAATATAATTTGAATGAAAACATTTTTTTTAAAGGTACGACGTTGAGGAGGATGAGCGTATCAATACCGACTCATAGATCTTTGGTGTCTCACTTGTTTTGATGTTGTTGCTAGTCCACCATTTAGGACTTTTCCTCTCTTTTTTTCGGTTGATGTCGGCATCAGTCCTCCTTGTTGGGGCCTTTGTAAAAATATAATTTATTTTTGCATCATGGTAATGTAAATTAAGTTATTTGCTTATTTCAGTAATTTTTGTGAAATTAAGTTTATGAGAAACATAATCGGTGCTTTATGCAAAAACAAAATTTCGACTTAGGATTTACAAGAACTTAGGCCTTGGCTTGCTATGCAAAAACAGAGTTTTGACTTAGGATTCGTGAGAATCTATGTCTCGGCTTGCTGTACAAAAACAGAGTTTCGACTTAGGTTTGTGAGAAGCTAGCACGACTTGTTGTGCGAAAACAGAGTTTCGACTTAGGATTTGCGAGAAGCTAGGTCTCGGCTTGCTATGCGAAAGTAGTGTTTCGACTTAGGATTTGCGAGAAGCTAGGACTCGGTAAAAGAGTGAGACTTGGCTAAATGTTTAGTCATAATTGTATCTCAGCGAGATTTTAAGACATGGCTTAAGATCTTCGGTCTTAAGAGTCGCAGGAGTTAGATTTCATGTTTTTAGGGATAAACCCTGCTTTTTGGCCCTTAATGAGAATAAATCTCATAGGCTCTTTTATATTTTAAGAGATAGGACTCGACCAGATTTTAAGACTCGAAAGATTGAGCGAGATTTTAAGATTCGACACGATTTTAAGACTCATCTTCAATTGTAGTATCACTTCAAGTTGATAGAATTCCAGCTACATGGAACTTGTTCTCCTTTCATAGTGGTGAATTCATAGACTCTAGGTTACACCAGTTTACAAATGATGTAAGGACCTTCCCAATTGGCCCAAGTTTCCCCCCATTAAGTTCAACGGTATTCTCAAGCACTTGTCTGTGTACGAGATCTCTTTCAGTAAAATGTTGACCTCTGACCTTTTTATTGTAGTATTTTGCAGCTGCCAGTAATTATGTATGCAAAGTAAAGTATCATTTCAGATTTCTTCTAACTCGTGGATATTAGTTTCATTGCTTATTTTTTCAAGTTCTCATTAGCGGGAAGATACATTCTACGCAATGTCGGCACACTTGCTTCAGGGGGAGCTAGGGCTTCCATTCCGTGAGATAGGGAGATAGGAGTCCAACTTGTTCATCTTCTGGGAGTTTTCTGATGTGACCAGAGTACTTCATCTAACTCATCAGCCCAACAACCCTTTTTCTCTTCTAGGCGCTTTTTCAACCTGTTGGATATTCCATTTCGCACAGAAGTTACCAAACTTTGCCAAGATGAGCTATGATCTAGTATCCGTGGTGATTTCGTATGGTAAACCATGATGATAGATGATGTTCTTCTAGATAAAATTACGACATCTTTATCTTTGATCTGAGAATAGGTTTCTATTTCAACCTACTTAATGAATGTAGGCGGTTATTGCAAGTATAAATTATTTTTGCCATACTGAAGGTAAAGGTTCCACTATGTCCACTACCCAGCACATGAATAGATAAGGCATTATTGAAGATGTTAACTCTTTGGTCTGGGCATGAATTAGAGGGCTATATCGTTGGCACTTGTCGCATTTTGCAGCATACTTTTTGAAATCTTGCAGCATGGTTGGCCAATAATATCCGAGAGTTCAGAATTTCATCACTAAAGATCATTCACCTTAATGATTGCCTCCACCTTTTCATGCGTTTCTCACATTACTCATCTCGTCTTGTCGCTGTGAATATATTTTAGTAAAGTACTATTCACGCTTCTTCAGTACAGGTTTCCATCGATCTGGACGTAGTAGGCATATTTTGCCTTAATTCGTCTTGCTACCCATCTATCTTCTGGAGTTTCTCCATCTAGTATATATGCCAGAATATCGTCTCTCTATTAAATTACTTTTTCATGTGGAATATTGGGTTCCAGACTCATTATGTCGAGTTGTTCTGGAATATCAGTAATCGCCAAGACGAGAGTAAAGTCTCGTTTAGGTAACTGGATGCTTGGTTTGTCAATACTTTCAACTGGGACTATTCGCCTTTGGACTAGGTCAGACGCTGAGGTTAAGGTTGCTAGTGCGTCAGCAAAAGTATTCTCTGACCAGTGGATTTTGTTGATTTTTAAATTTTAACTCTTTTGATAGATCTTTGATGAATTTCAGGAAGCTTTCCATCTGGTCATTTTTTGTATCATATTCCCCATTGACCTGGTTGAGCACTAGTTGCGAATCAAAATAGCATTCAATTTGGGTTGCTCCGATTTCTTTTGCAAGTCGGATCCTGGTAATTAGTGCTTTGGACTCGGCTTCACTATTTGATGCTAGGAAAGGTAGGCAGAATGATTGCTCCAAAACTTCTTCAGCTGGAGATTCTAACCAAATTATGACTCCAGATCTATGCTACGAAGATAATCAGTCAACGAAAAGTTTCCAAACTTGTAAAGTTTTATCTGATTCCACTAGTTCTAACTCGGGAGTTAGCTCAATCAAAAATTCTGCTAATACTTGTGATTTGGCACTGGTTCTTCCCTTGTACTCGATATCATACTCACTGAGTTCAATTGCCACTTAGTCAATCTAACTCATTGATTCTATGCAATATTGTTCACAACAGATGAATAGGTAAGATGATGATTGTGTGAGACTGAAAGTACATCAACGACCCTCTTTCCGAGACTACAACTACCAAAGTAAGTTTCTCTGTAGACAGTTATCCGGATTCCATACTATCTAGAGACTTGTTGATATCGAAGATTAGAGTTGAGTTCCATGATCTTCCCAACACACTACTTACCCCTGAAGCCAACACTGCAATATATAGGTAAAGTAGATTGCCATCTTCGGGTTTATCTTGAATTGGAAGCATAGGCATGTATTCTCTCAACTCAGAGAAAGCCTTCTTGCACTAGTCATCCCACTCAAAATTCTTGTTTCCCCGTAACAATTGGTAAAAGAAGATGCACTTGTCTATCAATCGAGAGATGAAACAATTTAATGTGGCAATCCGTCATGTGAGTCTCTTTACCTCTAATTTGATGGTAACTTCTGAACCACATTGATTTGTTTGGTATTTGCCTCAATTCCTCTTTATGTGATGATATAACTGAGGAACTTTCCCGACGTTACCCCAAAAGTATATTTTACTCGGTTGAGCTTTGTTTGATACTCGTCCAAAGTTTTACCCAAGATGATATACGTGGTCTTCGGCTTTCCTTGACTTGACCAATATGTCGTCAATACATACTTTCGTTATTTGACCGAGTTGATCAGCAAACATCTTGTTGACAACTCGTTGGTAAGTTGCACCCGTATTCTTCAAACCGAAAGGCATAACCTTGTAACAATATGTTCATCGTTCAGTTATAAACAAAGTATTTTCTCTATCATTGGGTGCATTCTTATGTGATTGTATCCCAAATGCATCCATAAAAGATAGAAGTTCATTGTCTACCGTTGTTTTGACAATATGGTCAATGTTAGGCAAAGGAAAACTATCCTTGGAGCAAGTTTTGTTTAAGTTAGTAAAATCAACGCAGATTCGCCATTTAACATTCTTCTTTGGAACCACAACCAGATTAGTCAACTATTCCGGATATTGTACTTCGACAATTGATCATACATCGGTCAACTTCTTGACCGCATCAATTACTGCCTTAGTCTATTTTAGACTTACTTTCCTTCTTCTTTGCTTGATAGGCATGTATGTCGGATCGGTGGTCAATTTGTGACTTGTTATCCTTTGATCAATCCCGGGCATATCCTTTATAGACCATGCAAAGTTCTTGCCATTCTTTTCTAAGAGCTGAATTAGTTTTTCTCTGATGTTTTTATCCAAATTTACACCAATATTGACACACTTCGTTGGATTAGTTAAGTCGATGTTAAAGAGTTCTATAGTCGATGAGTTTGGGTTTTAGGGTACGAGAGGCTCTGAGCTAGCCTTCCCACTGATAGAAGCTATAATCATGCAAGTCTTGTCATGGAGTATCAAATCGGAGATAAATCACGTCCTAGACAGCTTCTGATCAACTTGTAAAGTATAGATTCCCATATCCATCAGTATCTTTAAATATTAATGATAGCTTGATGGGATAACTTTCATCCAGTGTATCAAGGGGGTTCCGAGTATCATATGTTAGATCATGGCTTATCAACCACCAAGAACTTGATCCATCTTGTAATTTTTGTTGCACAAATTGGTAACTTGACATTTCCTAAGGCGTAGATTGAACTTCTGTCGAAAGCACTTAAAGTCCTATCTACCGAATTTAGTCGGATATCCAAGAGTGACATCTTTTCAAGTGTCTCCTTGAAGATTAAATCTATTGAGCTTCTTGTATTCCCTCTATATCTTCTGTCGTAAACATAACATCTGCGTTGATGGGTTTCAATTTTTCCCTAGGAGTCAAATGTTTAAGGTTAATCCCAATTACAATATTTCACTCATGCTTCTTCATCGATCTTATTGTATCATCACATGATTGTAATCCTCCTATGATGACATTGACGTTCGCTCTTACAAGTTCAAACTCGGGAACTGTAACTTTGTTCCTTATTCACTCCGGTTTCTCTGCCGGACATCCTTTTGGCTTACCGACTTATTAGGTGCATCTTGTAACTCTGCCTCTTTCTGTTTTTGCATTCAGAAAAGTCGTGTTTCATCCTTTGAAACATTTACTTCTCCTTTGCTGAATTTTTTCAGTTAGAATTTCTTCCAACTGCTTACACGTTTGAAGTTGGGTGTCCAACTTGGCTGTGAAAGACACAATACTCACTTCGATCATACTTGTTGTTCCAAGTTTTGTTCCATGGCTTCTTGGTTGGGCTTTTGGTTTCCGTGATTTGGAATGCTATAGCTATTCATGCTTTTCCTTTATTGAAGTGTTGTCTCGACTCATCATATTCTTCCTTATATTCCTTTGCTTCAATAACCTTAAGTACCTTATATGCCTTCGTTAGAATTTACTGCTCGTTGATGTACTCGGCATGTCTAGCTGATTAGCACAAGGCGTTAGACACTATAGTTGGCAGATTTACAAAAAGGTCCCTTTTTAGGGCCTCATCGCTAACAATCCCAATTTATAGAACCTCAATTGCCATATCGCCGCTCACTTTATGGTCATGATTTTTCTGAAGTGACCCATCATGCCCTTGTTTCAATGAACGTAACTCTGCTGTCAAGGTATCTTGATTAACGAAGATAGCATACTGTCTCATGAACAACTCGGCTAATTGATTGAAGTTGTCAATTAACCTGGAAAGGTAGTTTTATGAACTACACGAGTGCATTTTTGGTTAGAATTTTGGCAAAAATTTGACCGTACGTTGCATCTTCTTGGTATGGATGATAACTCGTACCTCCCATCATAACATTGAAAGTGTTCATGAACTCTAATGAGTCTGTTGTTCTATTGTACAAAGGGCATCAGAGTCTCAGACCATGATTTATCGAGATGCTTCTCAATCTTTATGAAAACAGCAAGTTACAGGCTTGGGCTAGAACTCGCTCAATTTCCGGTGCCGAACTAGTCGCCCAATGAAATTGTGAGCTCATCTCGTTCATCATTCTCATGACGATCATGACATCTAGTATTGTTGGGACTGGCTTTGGAGTCCGAGTCGAGCCTTACTCGTTAGTGTTTACCTACTAAGAGATCGGCATATCGCCGAAGAGGTGTAAAATAACAAATACCTCCTCGGACGCCTACTTGTCTGCATTGTCTGATGATTTGTTTCCTAAAGTCTGGTTCTTGCTTTGATTCGGTCGAAACGCTCATTACTTCTCCGCTCAGCCGCTTTTTATCTGTTGGAGTAAGTTTTGAAACATAACTATGAATGTTGGCGGTTTGGTTGGTGGTCCGGGAAGGTTTGCAGTGTTGCGAGGTCCTTCCTGGTTACTTTCCACTAATTAAATTGGGTTCAAGACTGGGTCTCGAGACTGCTCAAGCTGTTCTGGAGGTAGGTCAACGACTTGTGCTGATTTTGTTGTTTTCTGACATTATTGTTGTGATTTCTCTCTGCTTCCTTTTGCATAGAGAAATCTTTCGATTTCCCCATATATGACGCCAATTGTTCGAGTAGGATCTAACACAAAGGTTCATAAAATCCAACTATGAGATTCAAGAGGGAAGATGGGTGAGGATTATGTTTTATAAGGTAGTGAAAAGAATATTTAGGAAAATAAAATGTTGAGTTGCTTTTATTGTATGTGTGTAAATTACCAAAACGTGGTCCTTTGCGGAGACCCCTCAATAATGTATAGAGGTGAGTACAACAAATCTAAAATAAGAAATATTACATCTTTTGTTTATATTTGATGTTATTTAGAAGATCTTCACAAGATTTTTGAAAAACTTCCATATCAGAAAATGAATATTTCCATTTTTCTTTTTGATATCATTTAGGCCGAGTTCTCTATTCTAAAATAAGATGAATCGCTGAGAAAAATGTTTAAAAAAAATGTTTAGTGACAAAGACATATCTCAGTCATCTTGCTAAATTAATGTTTAATGAACTTGATATGGCTTATTGCTTATGGACCAAAATGAAATCTAGGATCTACCTCTAACATACTAGTTAGTTACAATAGTCACAATTGAAGGTTATTTTATAATGGATCACGGAACACGAGAAATCAAGAAAGTTAAAATCGTTTTCGTTAAGTAAAATTAAATATGTGAAGATATATGTATAGTCAGAGATCAGAGACATGTTGAGTAGTTTACTAAGATTACAGGTAGTTTCAGTTTTACAAACGCATCAAAAGTATATATAGGTCCAAATAGAGGCCTCTAAATGACTCTCTAGTTCATCAAAATTATCGAATTTGCCACTGTTCATTGTTGCACGAGACAAATAAGTACAAAATAAGCCTTATTTATTTCGTTTCTTTTTTTTTGTTAATCAGGAAAAAAATCGTGAAGAATCAAGATATGTGTCAGAGAAATCATTTATTAAAACAAAGCCAAAAGCTAACGTTGCATTTATGAAATCGAAGATTTATAGGTGGACAAAACATGTTGCCTATATTTCTTGTTGAGCTTAAACACACAATATTCAAAACCTCATATGTGCTTTTTAGATATGTGGATGCTTATAAATCATTATTTATCTTAGTTTTACGTATACAACAACAACCCATACATAGAATAAGTCAAGAATCGATGCGACTATATATTATAATTGAGAATAATGTGGACGAATCTGTAAGGTACACGAGAGTTTTGTAATTATTGGAAATGTAATAATAACAAAATGGTTTGCCCTTTGACTTCGCAGCTCGACTCTTTATGATCTCGTGTCAATCTGTATGCATATTTTTCTTTCTTTCTTTTTCCTTCTTTTTTTGCTGATATAGCGAATCTTAGGAGTGTTATTCAATTATGGATTCTAATAGATTTGAAAAGATTTTTAAGTCGTCGTTTTTAATGGACTTTGATGGATTAGCTGGGATTTTAAATTCACAACTAATGGATTTTAGAAGTAATGGATTTGTATTTTATGGTAGTTAAACATCATCCAAAAAACAATAACTGTCACTTAACTAAACCCATAATTTGTTTGAATTAATATGCAAACATTTTATTAAACTTTATCAGTCTGTGTTATTAATCTTTATATTTCCCATGAATCCAATCGTTTTGCTCGCCTCTAGCACAAAAACATTACATCATATTTTCAGCTAAAAAAGCAAATCTTCATCTCAGTCACTATCTATTGAATCACTGAAATTATAATAATGAAAGTTCATACATGCATTTTTAGAGTTCTGCTTCACTTTGACATTATATCTATGCACAAAACAACCAACTCTATTCCAGGATTCACCAACTGTTTAGGATTAAAAGAAAAAAAAAATATTTTTACAAAAACTGTAAATGTCTACAAACAAAGAATCTCAAAACAATCATTGAAAGACATATATTGTTGGATAAGCTCAAAAGAAGATAAACTTGGTGAACAAGTCTATAACAATAAGATTTAGTTTGTTAGGATAAGAATATTCTTCAAGTTAGTCTAGGATTAAAAGGAACTAATCCTAATTAGTTTAGTTTAAGAAAGTTGTGTTAATGCCTATAAATACCTTGGTTGAGTTGTGACCAAAGGTAAGACTTTGAGTTATTTAGTTTTGAGTTATTTTCTAAGCAATAAAGAAGAGCTATTTCTTGAATTAAAGTGTTCTTATAATTTAAGCAATTCGATCCTTTAATTGGTATCAGAGCCAGGTTGATCCAAAAGAAGAAGACTTGGATTCAAAGACACAACAATGGGGGACGAGAAGCCTATGAAGTCGAAGGAGCTTGTGCCTTCAACGGTGGCATGTCAGATGCTAAACTCGACCAATTACACGGTTTGGTCGATGAGAATGAAAGTTCTCTTGCGTGTTCACAAAGTATGGGAAGTGATTGATCCATGAACATGGGTAGCTGAAAAGAATGACCTAGCAATTTCCTTAATTTTCCAATCAATTCCCGAGAGTCTCATACTACAAGTAGGCGAACAAGATTCGGCTAGAGATATGTGAGAAGCTATCAAATCAAGACATCTTGGAGCTGATAGGGTGAAAGAAGCAAGACTACAAACTCTCATGTCTGATTTGAAAGGATGAGGATGAAAGATTCAGACACAATCAATAGCTTCTCGGGAAAGTTATCAGAAATCACTTCCAAGACAGCAGCTTTGGGACAAATTATTGAGGAACCAAAGTTAGTAAAGAAATTCCTCAATAGCTTGCCTCGTCAAAAGTATATTCATATCATGGCTTCATTGGAGCAAGTTCTATACCTAAACAATACAACTTATGAAGATATTGTCGGTAGACTTAAAGCTTATGATGAAAGAGTTGTAATGAAAGAGAATGTTGATTGCGATGAAGAACTTATGTATGGAGAAGATCATACAAACTCGAGATATGCAAACACAAGAGGAAGAGGTAGAGGAAGAACTTCTTCAAGAGAAAAAAAAGAGAAAAAGGATCGATCACAAATTATGTGCTTTCGATGTGATAAAAAAAGACACTTTGCTTCGGTTTGTCCAAAACGAAAAAAGGCTTATGAAGAAGCTTATAAGGTTGAAGAAGAGGAAGAAACCTAAGACAAAAAAGAAGAACTAGAGGATGGTACACTTTATATGCACAAAATTGTGTATCTTAATGAAGAGAAAGTTAACCCTAAAAGTTTTGAGAATGAAAAGCAAGAAGAAGGAGTTTGGTATTTGGATAATGGAGCAAGCAACCATATGATGGGTGAAAAATCTTTCTTCTCAGAACTGAACGATAGGGTTAAAAGAAGAGTTAAGCTTGGTGATGGATCTTGTGTTAGTATAGAAGGTAAAGGATCAATTTTGTTTGAAGGAAAATTGGGTGAACAAAAACTTCTAACGGATATATACTATATTCCGGGATTGAAGAGCAACATATTAAGTCTAGGTCAAGCTACATAACATGGTTGTGATGTTAGAATGAAAGAGAACTATCTCACACTAGATGATTCACATGGAAGGCTTTTGTTCAAAGTTATACGATCAACAAATCGACTCTACAAGATAAAGCTCAATATAGGTCAACCGATTTGTCTACACACGAGAATGGAGGAGGATTCATGGAAGTGGCATGCTAGACTTGGGCAAATCGATGTTGAGCATGTACCCGGGAACAAGCAGTGTGCGGGCATCTTGACTAAGGCTTTAGCAAGAATCAAATTCAGAGAAATGAGAAAGCTAATCGGAGTGGAAGACCTATCGAAGAACCCTTTTGAGCTTAAGGGGGAAAATGTTGGATAAGCTCAAAATAAGATAAACTTGGTGAACAAGTCTCTAACAATAAGATTTAGTTTGTTATGATAAGGATATTCTCCAAGTTAGTCTAGGATTAAAATGAACTAAACCTAATTAGTTTAGGTTTAAGAAAGTTGTGTTAATGCCTATAAACACCTTGGTTGAGTTGTGACCACATGTAAGACTTTGAGTTGTTTAGTTTTGAGTTATTATTCTAAGCAATAAAGAAAAACTATTTCTTGAATCAAAGTGTTCTTATAATTTAAGCAATTCGATCCTTCATATATAAGCATCGAATATTAAAAATTCACATGTAAGCTTTGTTAGTTGAGTTTGGCTCTTTTCTTAAGCCTATGTGAAGATTTGCAACCTTTTATAGCAAATAAATCTTCTTCTTTCTCTTTGCTTGATAATGATAAAGGCAGCTTCATAAATTTCACACAAAGTCATAAGATATTTTCCATCACCTCTCCAAGAAATGGAGATACCTGCACAAGTTACAGAAAATTATTTGATTCACCTAAAACAGTATGAAATTCAAAATGTTAGCAAAAAGAATGTGTTCAATTAAATTTAAATTAGAACCATAAACCTTATGCAACCAATTTGAAAAGAAGATACAAGGGTCCTTACATACGTCACCACTTTCAGGAACCTCTCAGTGCGTTCTCTCACCTGATCATAAAGTCATTACAAGCAAGTGCCCCTTCCAATAATTGTCCCAAGTAGATCTCCACTTGGACTAGGTGAGATACATTTGACACCTCGTTCTTTATTTTTAGTTACTTCAGTCAGATCATCCTCTACAGAATCCACCAATAGAAGCCCACGAGAAGTTATTCAATCAACAAAGACTCCTTCTCGCCAAATATATAAAGGTCATGCTAGGCTCTATATCAATACTACAAATCTCAACAGCCAAAAGGCTCTTTTCCAATCATTTCCATTCTGCCACATTGTGACTACGAATATCAATAGAAATATCATAACCTAATATGAAAAATTATGATTTAAATAGACCATATTCCGTACAATCACTTGCAAGCGAACTGAAAAGAAAAAAAGCCATCGTACGACCAAATTCCCAACTTTTATCTCACTCAGTTTTCTTATCAACCTATACACAATGATTTAAAGAGGAAATCAATTTTGCAGGCAACACCCTGTTACTTGGAAAGAAGATAGCTCAGTGCTGTAAATATCATTTGCCTAGTTTATGTAGAAAAATCAATAAGCTCTAGCTTCGTCCATCAGCTATACACAATACGAGATGATATTCATACAACTGTAATCGCTTTCTTCAATCAAAAATCCCACTCAACTTCATATATAGTCGCCACCTTAACACATTGGAGTTACGAAATGCTTAATCCAAATTTTAAAATAAAATTCCCAACTCTTTCGAAATATTGTAGAGAATACGAAATAAAAAAGCAAACGATTTATAGTAATCAAACCTATATTTAATCTTCAGTTGATAAAGGGAAACACCAACAGGCGAGTTACGTACAGACATCTATATATGCGGTGGAACAATATCTAAAACTAGAGAGCACGATAGAAAAAGATTATTAAACTCAGAGACCTAGAAAAAGAGATGAAAATTTCTTTTGTTATAGATAATTAACTCGGATTTATAATACAGATGAAACATATTTGATTTCGATTACTTATAAAATAGTTGTCAAGTACTTTAAAATCCATTATCAAAAAATCCTGCATATTTATAATTCATTAATGTGTAACTGTATTTATGTGGATTTTCAAATACGTAATCCAAGTAAAAAATCCAATAACTTATGATTTTAAAGGATTTCTGTAAAATACAACATCGAGGATTTGGCTTTAATTTTAGAATTTGTGGACCGTACCATTTCTTTGATCGATACTCCAAAAAATATGTAACATAAGTTACCTGTCTTCCACCTTCTACGTTTTTTTTGACCAAATTCCAGCATTCGACAAAAGAAAACTAATAACGCACATTATTTGATGTAGGAGTATATTATAATAATGACAATAATTACACGTAATCACTAAGACCATCTCCAATGATTGTCTTCATTTTTCTCTTCAAAATAGAGTTCTCTATAAATAAAGGAGAGATTTACTTCAATGGTTTACTTCATTTCTTTTTCCAAATTAATATTTTAATAATATTTTGATATAGTATTTTATTAATAATTTCTAAAATATCCTTATACTTTTCAAATATATATACTTTATCTACATATATTAATATTAAGTATAATAATAACATTAGCAAATTATAAAATTTCATTACATGTCACATAAATAGAAAAATAAATGACAAATATAATATGTACTCACAATAATTTTAAATTATATTTTGCCATTTATTTATTGAACATATTTTTGTATTTTGTATTATAATATATGTCAATGTTGCAATTTATATTTTTAAGTTATATTTATTAGTTAGAAATTCATAAAAACTGTTGTTTTTGATATTATTTCAACTTTTTTCTTTTTATCCTACCCTAAAATTTTATTTTTGTATAAAATAATAAAACACAAAAATTAAGGGATCATTTAGCAAAAAAAAAAATCTTATTCAAGAAATGAAGATCCTTCAAATTTGAAGAAAAAAATAGAGATCTTCAAATTTGAAGAGGGATTTGAAGCATCATTGGAGTGAGTTTTTCTTCAAATATAGAGATTGAAGAGAGATTTGAATCACCATTAAAGATGCTCTAAGTAGAGGTAAATCATATATTATAGATCATTCGAAGGATCAACAGTCATATGTTGATAAGATTTGATAATATTGAATAATAAACTAGGACACACAATCTTTTTTTCTGTTACCGGATGTATATATCAAAGTGGGAGACACTATTATTTTGACTATGTTATAAACTATAGAATAAAATTAACTTAAAGTTCATATTAATCTTTAAAAATTGGTTTAAGATAGGTTTTGTTACAAATTTTTATACAAAAAGTCAAAACTAACAAAAATTGAATAAAAAAAATTCTAAAAATGTTAAAATTTAAAACATATAGGTTATAAATTTGATTCCAGTTCGGGTTTGGATTCGGTTTTTTGGGTACATAGGTTTAGAACCCGTATTTGATATTTTGTCGGGTTCGGATTATATAATTTGGTATTTAGATATTTTTGTCAGTTTCGGTTAATCTAATTCAGTTTGATATAGATCAAACTCAGGATCGGGTATATTTATATAAAAATTCAAAATTCAAAAAAGTAATAGAAAAACTATAAAGTGAAAAAATTGGTTTTTGATTTGGTTTCGATTCAGATTTATATTTGGTTTTTCGGATACACAGATCTAGGACCTATTTGGGTATTTTTCGGGTCCGGTTCCTATAGTTTGGATCGATTTTGGTTCAAGTTTCAGACTTCTAAAATAATACTTTATAAACAATATTTAGAATATCAACACGAGTTAAATAACGTAAATAAACACTGTTGAAAAAACTAATCAAAACAATCAAATCCCGGGTTATAACGCGGATATAATCCTAGTCTTATATATTAAAGTGGGAGACATTTTTATTTTAGCCGTGTTATAAACTATAGGATAAAATTAACTTAAAGTTTATAACTACCCTTAAAAATAGGATTAAGATGAGATTGTTGCAGATTTTTATATATAAAAAAATTAATAAAAAATTCAAAAAAGAAACAAAAAAATTAATAAAAACATTTCAATTAAAATTTCGGTTATTGACTCGATTGCGAGTCGGGTTTGGATTAGATTCTGGTATTTTGTCACATATGGTTCATCTAATTCAGTATTTTATTTATTTTGGTTTAAAACATATTCGGATAGAATATAGTTTAGTACAATAAAGATCGAGTTAGGATCCAGATATTTTTGTATAAAATTTTAAAAATTTAAAAGATTTAATAAAAAAAACTCTAAAATTTTGTCTTGATTGGTTCCATATCGGGTTTGAGTTCAGTTCTTTTTAAATATATAGGCTTAGGACTTATTAAGTGTTTTGTCGGGTTTGATTCATATTAGATTCTTCTAATTCGGGTTTATTTTGGTTTGAGTTTTGGGCCACTAGGACACTATTTCGAAAATAATATTCAAGATATCAACACGAATCTAAGAACCAATTGAACACGGGTTAAAAAATAATCAAATCCAACACTATAGCATAGGTTGAATCCTAGTCTTATATATTAAAGCGGGACACAATTTCATTTGGAGCATATTATAATAACCCTTAAAATAGGCTTAAGATAGGTTTTGTTACAAATTTTTATACAAAAATTCAAAACTAATAAAAATTCAATAGAAAAACTCAAAAAACTAAAATTTAATAAAAATATATCGGTTCGTGATTCAGTTCCAGTATGGGTTTGAATTTGATTATTTGGATACACAGATTTAGGATACATTCTGGTACTTTGTCGAGATTTGTTTATCTAACTCGGTAATTTAGTTATTTTAGTTTAAAACTTATTCAGATATTTTTATTTTTCGAATAGAGTTTGTTTCGGTATAGATCTAGTTCAGATTTGAGTATTTTTTAATATAAAGATTCAAAATTAAAAAAGATTTAATAGAAAAACTTGAGTTCATTTTTTTTGGGTACATATATTTAGGACTCATTTGGATATTTTTTCAGGTTCACTTCTTCTAATTTGAATCAATTTTGGTTCATATATAAGACCTTTAAAAAACATATCAAAAACAATATTCCAAAATATCAACACGAATCTAACAACCTAACTGAACACTATTTAAGAAAATATTTAAAACAATCAAATTCCACTTCATAACAGGATATAATCCTAATTTTATACTAATTTCATTATAATTAATCATCATGTTTCTTCAATATTTGATTGAGAAAAACCTAGCCAAATTATTCAGTTTTAATGAATTCACGAGTTTTTTCTTTTTGAATAAATTAAGTTTAATTCAGGAGTTGATACATTTCCAAAAAATTTCCTGTATTATTCTTAAAAACATCGTAATTATATTAATATATTACAGTCACATATTATTTTCTTCAAGTGGCAATAGTTTTCTTTGGTTTTTGATCAATTAGTTTTTGTTTTATCTATTGGATTTAAGAAATCAAAAGATGAGTTCTATATGGCGTCTTCAAGCGCAAATTAAATTCGCTCGTGAACCTTTTCTCTCTCCTTATTTCTTATTTTTTCTTTTATTGGTTTCCCGTGAACATCATGCGTTGCAGGTTTACCATCATTATATCCTTCCATGAATTCATGGTCGTGGTTCTATAATTCTCAACAATATATATTATACTCTATCCGATTCAAATTGGAAAAAATGTCAATTTAACTTTATATTTACCAAAAATGCTTAATTAAACGTTAAATTTTGGATATTGTTGATTAAACTTTTAATTTTTGTTGACTTTTGAAAAAACCCTCAATTTTGCATTGACTAAGCTAATTTAATCTTTCACGAAAATGAAATCAAAACTAACCTTGAAATCAAAAGTCAAATCAAAAGTCAAATTGGAAACTGGAAGTTCGATTTACTTCTTATATGCGTTATGAAGAATCCATAAGCTTGATTTGCTCTTTTCTTTCAAGAATGAGCTCAAATTCGTCGATTTAAAATGTTGTATTCTAGACTTTAATCGACAAATTTGAGCTCATTTTTGAAAGGAAAAAGCAAACCAAGTTTATGGATTCTTCATAATGAAGATAAGAAGTGAACCAAACTTTTAATTTCTAATTTGGCTTTCGATTTCAGGGTCAATTTTGATTTCATTTTCGCGAAAAGTTAAATTGGCTTAGTCAACACAAAGTTGAAGGTTTTTTCGGAAATCAACAAAAAATTGAAAGTTTAATCAACCATATCCAAAGTTCAAGGTTTAATCAACCATTTTCGGTAAATACAAGGTTAAATTGACATTTTTCCCATTTCAAATTATAAGATTTTTAAGATTTTTAATTTTGTTTCAGTTTGTAAGATTTTTTGCATATTTTTATACAAAATTTAATGAATTTAATAGTTTTTGACCTTTAATATTCTGCCGTATAATTTATGATTGGTTAGATTATTTTAAAATAAAATATAAAACTATTTTTAAAAAGTAATAAATGAGTTTCTTAATATGTGTACTTTTGTTAGAACATCTTATAATTTGAAACGGAGGAAGTACTCTCTTACACGGATATGAATCCATGCTTTCGATCTATTTGAATACTTGGAAAGAAAGTTTATCCGTAGACTGTATCTTCTCCAAGAAGAATTGTCCAAACCCCTCCCATAAAATCTGAAAACTCCTAAGTTATCAAATATATATATATATATATATATATATATTATACTTCTCTCTATCTAACATTGTTTCACTGCGTTTTGTTTTCGTCCACTTCATATTTTCATCAGCTCATTTTGTATTGACTATATATATATATATATATATTTATCCGTGTGTTAAATTATGAGTTTTCAACTCAAAACTAATTAATACGGACTGAATTAACTTTTCGATTATATATATTGAATTAAAATAATCTTAATTTCCAATGTGAAATATATCATCATATAACAATAAAAAGGCTTTTCTAGTTGAGAAGGAGAATCTGAATTTAAAAAAGCGAATATCGTCAAGAATAATCTTACATTACGACCTAAATTCTATGTTTTGCTATACTAGAAATCATAAATGTAAAAATAAACTAAAAAATCTGTAGTTCTTGAGGAATCATCTAGATATGCAGAAAATGCAGACTACTCATTGGATGATGACACCTACTCAGTCAAAGCTATTTGTTGTAACATTTACTTCCGATTTTGTATTGGTCAATCTCGTGTTACTAATTTAATGTAAGAGTTAATGTTCCATGAAATGATGACAAGCTGATTTCCTCCGGCACTATACATGGTTACACCGGATTATTTGTATTTTTTGGTTATTCAGAATATATCCTCAGTAGTTCGCTATGTTCAACATAATTCAATCAAAATTTTCTATATTCTTCACAATTTAAAACTTTTTATTTCCTTATAATTAACCATATCCAATTAATTTTATTGATTTAATTCGATTTTTCAAATATATAACCTATATTGTCATTAAATTATCAGTTTTCTTTGAGTCAAAACTAATTTTGTCATTTTTCTTATTTCGTAATGTGTATTTTTTTATAAATAGGCCAACTTAATTACCATCAAATCATAACTGAGATACAGTAAAAATATAATTTAACGGTTTAGTAATCGTGATTGATGAAACTAGAGTTTTTGATATAAGATAAAATAATAAAATTAATAACAATTTGAATTGATAATCGAATTTGGTTAATGAAATTGGTAAAATATGGTTAATTCTTAGGACATAACGAAAAATATATAAAGTTTGGACTGAATTACGTAAAAAATAGTAAATTTAGAATATATACTGAAAAGTCAAAAAATATAAGATAATCTGGTGTGAACCGATATAGTACATGGAAAAATATGCAGGCAGCTACCAGTAAAAAGAAAAATCAAACTAAAGTTTAGCTATATGAACTTTTAATTTTTGAGGGAATTGTAAACTAAATAAAGAGAAATAAACTAAAATAATGCTACAGTGTATGGATGGATAGAACTTATTTAAGTTTTATGGATAGTAAATAAAAAATACTCCTTTTGTTAGTATTGAAGAAAAGGAGCCGACCTCACCATATTTACTGTTATGTTGCTTCATAAATTCATTTAAGACAAAATTTGTCTCTTTTCTCACTCTCTTGTCCAAATCAATTTGTTCTCATTACACTTACCCCATCATCCAATGATCGGTTGGACATTTGGATGGTAAATACATAGATACTTTATACGGTATGTTAAATTAAATACACATGTCAGTGATGATCCCATGTGCATTAATTTAAATTTTGAAGCCTCCACCTAAACTCAATTTCTTACCAACATAGCTAATGATGTTTGTAATTGTATCATATCAGTGGCCGCTCAATAACCAATATGGGCTTTTCTTAACTTATTGAGCCCATTCAGAGACTCTTAAAGATTTGTTTAGTCTAGGTTGTTAACTAATAATATCATAATCATTAAAGCAAATTGGCAATAATGGAGGCTCAGAATTGGCACTACAAAGCTAATAAGTACAATGATTCTGGTTCATGTCTTTTAGAAATGAGAGTGAGCACGTTAATGTTTGTTGACCAAGAAATAATAAAGAAATGAGAGAAGTGATGGAAAATCCTAATTAATTTTTATTTACAAAACTTATAAAATATTAGGATGGTCAGAAATGCACAAACTCAAAATAGCAGAGAACCATATATTGAATGCGAAACAAGAAAGAAGCAAAATTTTTTTATAACTAAACTCAATATTCTCATCCATAATTTTTCTAGGTTTCTTGAAGATTTCGAAGACAGATAAGCTGCAGAAAACTTTTATATAAACATTAATAAATCTTAAAAGTTGATTATATATATATATATATATAGAAATATATATTTTTTTTCTGTTGTTCCATTTGGTCACAAAATTCAAGAAAAGAAGACCTGAACGCTAGACGTTTTCAAAGACTTGCATACAGGACAAATTTTAGTGAATACATCACAATCTTTACACAAACTCAAGTGTCGACATGGCACAAGCAACACCGATACTTCCTTTGCATTGCACATTTTGCATCCCAACTTTTGAATCCCACAGTTGTTTTTGTTTGGATCTATGTATGATGAAGCTGCTTCGTCTATCTCGCTGTCTCCAAACCCTTCTTTGCATTGATCTGCCGCAGCAATCATATTGTTCTTGTTGTTTTGTGACATCGCTTGTTCGAGATTTGTCTTTAAGACATTAACCACAGACTCGTTGTATTTTGCTCGGTAGTGCCAATTTTGAGCTTCCATTGCCACTTGCTTTATCCGCTCCACGAGCTCCTTATTCTTCTTGTTCATGTCATTGATTTCTTGATCTTTCTCTATAAGCTTTTTGCTCACTCCTTTCTCTAATGTACTGAGAAAAGACGCAATGTGTCTCTGTTTCAAATCTTTCACACCTTTTGCCATTTGAGCTGCCTGAACCACACAAAGAGTAAAAACATTACAAACCTACGAACCTTACGACCTGAAAACAGATCACATGCAGAGACTAACGGTACCTGGAATTTAACGAACTGGTCAAGCTCATCTTTTTGTCTTTGGAAGTCAATCCTAAGACTATCATCGAGTGATTGAAAGATTGGAGAAACAGCTACAATGCTCCCACTAGCAGAAGTCACAGAGGAATTGCGTTCATCGTCGTCATAAGATAGTCTAAGACCAGTTGAGACTAAATTCTCCTTTGGGACATCTTCTCTAACACTAATGTTATTATGATTGTAGTTCAAAGACATCTGAAGCTTCTGTTGTCTTTGCATGTTACTAAAGCTTTCGACTTCCCTTCCTCGTTTGTTAGGCCGAACGATTGGAACATGATTATCGTTAGCAAAATAGTTTACCGGATCAACAGTGCATCCACCTCCCACTGTACAAAAGATAAACGGAGACAGATTCTAAGTTTCTCGAGTGAATGATGTCTAGTCTGACATAAGGACAGTATGAGACATCGAAACTTACTGGTTCCGAGCAAGTGAAGCTGCTTCGATTGCATGTTTATCTGGTACGGCAACTGGTTCTCGTTCATGAAAACCGGTGGTACAGCGTTTCCATTGTTTCCACTTAGCATTTTCCTCAAAAGTATTAACAAATGTGTATGTAGCTATGTATACAATTAAGTTTTGGCCTCTCGGGTAGAATTAGAGCACTAACAGAGGTACAAAACCTGAAGCAGTTAGGAAAAATTCTCTAATCAGAACATGAATCATAGAAAATTTGGAAACAGAGAGTTACAGAGCAGAGAATAGTAAACGAGACAATGCTGGATCATAGAAAGAGATTTGATGTCAAAATCTATAATCAACTACAATCAAAAGACAGACTTGAGAAGAATTATATAACCTTTTGTAGCTAAAAATTAGAAATTTGAAGAGTTTGCCTCACAAACCGGGATATAAAAGAGAATGATTGATCGATTAAAAAGCCAAAGTTCCATAAAAATCTTAAAAAGACTGATATAAAATCTGTGGAAACATGGAAAGATGACATAAGTGCAAAGAAGGAGTCATCATAACCCAGAAACCCTAAATATATAGTAAATTTCCAAAACAGAAAAGAGAGAATCAAAAGAGGAGGAAGCAAAAAATGATACCTTTTTCTAGAGATTTCTCATCAGATTGAACAAAGAATAGTTTCCTTTCAGATCCTGCATGAGATGAAAATAAAATCATCACCGACTGAGAAAATATAAAAAAAAAATAAAAAGAAAGACTGATTGTTTTTATAGAGAGGCGAGAAGGAGATATAAGGAATCGAGAGAGACAAACCGATGAATCAGGATCTTGACAGAAAAAAAGATGCCTTAGTTGAGATGAAACGGCTAAAGAAGAACAAGACCCAATAAATGAAAGCCACAAAAAAAAAACAAAAAAAAAGAGAAAAAAAAAGGAAGAAGAAGAAATGATGGAGATGTGAGCAATGAAGCGGGTGCGATGGAGCGGGACAGTGATGAAGAAAGTGGGGGAAGTTGGCTTCGCGATTTTCAGAATTCTATTTTATTAATTATATAAAAACAAAAAATGGTTGATAGTAAATTTACGTAAGCACCAAAGAAGAACCACCACCGATGGTGTTGCTTTCTCGTCTTTTCTTATAATCGTGGCTTGTGTTGTGTTTCTCTCTTTCATTACGCCAACCTTTTTCATTATTACCTTCTCTTTTCTTTCTGTTTTTTTTTCTATCTTAAAAAGTAGTAATACATTTGACTAATTTATCTAACCTATTAATTACCCCCTATATTACAATTATGACTATACCAAATACTTGAAGAGTTGAATTTTGATTTTTTTTTAAAAATGTTGAATAAAGTTTTCAAAATTTGGATAAAAATCTATATAGAGACAGGAAAGCTAGATTCGTTTGGTAAAATTTCTAAATTTCAGATATTATATGTCTTCGATAATGGGGTTTGGTCTGACATTCTATCCAGACCTAATAGTGACACCATTTTGCGACAATATTTTACCCCCACTAATGTCTAACTTATCCTTGAGATTCCTATTCCTCGAAGATGGAGGTGTGATTATTAGGGTTGACAATTTACTAAGATCGGTCGGTACATAGTAAACTATGGGTATAAAACTGAAGAGACAGATTTATTATTGGATGTCGGACAATTTGATCCAATTTTTAAGGCAATTAAATGGAAAAATTGGGAACTCAATTGCCCTAGTAAAATTAAATATTTCATATCACAAGCATTATTATGGTGCACTACAGTCAAGCAGAACCTAAATCACAGGGAAATTAAATATGACACTCAATGTTCCCAATATGAAACCGAAGAGGAGACCATAAATCATGTATTGTTTGAATGCCCACAAGCTATTCAAACATTGGCACTCTCATGTATACTCTCAATGATTGATGTTTTCCCCAGAAAATCAATCTGGTATAATTTTGATTATTTACTATGGTGAATCCCATACAGAATGGATGCTACGATTTTCCCATGGCTCATATGGCATATCTAGAAAGCAAGAAATGATTATTGCTTTTCAGATACTAATATAGACCCAAGAAAAATCGTCACCTAGGAAGAAGTTGATCACTTATAATGGATCTTAGCTAAAAGGGAAGTGGCAGACAATGAAAAACATGTGGAGATAACTTATTTATCAAAGTGGTCATAAATAGCATCTTCATTTACTACCAATCCAAATTTCACAGCTTACAAATATTTTGTGGATGGTTCTTGGAAAAGCTCAGATCTATACTTAGGTCTTGGATGTATTTGCTTTCCGGATGATGTGGAAGGCATATGTATGGGAGCCTGGGGAGTACGAAAAAGCCTTTCTGCACTACACTCAAAGTTCGAAGCTTTGTTTGGGGCGATGGAATCACTCCTGGCCATCCAAGTCATAGAAGTGGAGATATCGATGAATTGTGAAGATGTGTTGAAGATTATCCGTCTAAAGAGTGGCCAACTTTCACATCTTATGAGGAAGCATTTTCGAGGTTAAGCTCTCTTTTCCGATTTATCTCTCTACGTGTAATCCCACAATCTTCAAATTACAAAACTGATACTTTTGATCGTAAATTAGAGAGTCAGCTAATAGTTTAATTTTGTAAACTTTATCTTTGCCTCCTAGAGGTAACTTATTATTACATGAGTTGACAACAACAAAAACTTTGATAAAAATCTGTTTACATCATATAACATAATTATTTTTTGAGATATTTAAATAAAAATAAAAAATCACATTTTTAAAAACTATATGACATTTGCCAAGAAATAGGTAGTGCAGTTGGCTTGCCCCGGATTAGCTTGTCCATACGACCATAATACAAGGCATTGTGGGCTTTCCAAAGGTGCCACATGATTCATATTGGTAGGTGGCGTAGAACGTCCAATATGTTAATGTCGTTTATGGGATTAAAATGTATAAAATCTTCTCCAACATCATAGTTTTTTAGATATTAAAAACAGAGTAAGTGATAGCCGAGATAAATGCCAAATGGCTATATTGTAGAGACATTGGAAAAGCGGATGTTATGTAGTCTCAAACGTCGAATCACATCAAAGACAACAAGGATGAACTGATATCTGACATCATTGTAAATTTTCCATGATAGGCAAAGCATTTGAAATGAGCCGCCAAACATAATGCTTCAACTTAGACGGCGTAGAAATATTCCATATTCATGTGGTCTGTTTCAAACAATTATGTAAAGGAGGAACATACATGTAACATATATTAGTTAGCGCCACATTACAACCTGATTTCACACTATACTCATCATATTTAGAATAGTTCCAAGTGAAATAAACTGGAATTGCGAGGGATGGCAGATAGATCTTCCGTATGTGCATTAAATCAGTCAGGACTATAAGACGATGCAAGTGAGCCAAATCACAATCATTTGTTTGCGGATCTGTAAACTGAGATATTGGTGTGTGTGGGTTCGCATGAGGCAACAACAGTGGAGCTTGCGATGGAGTAAGTTGTAACGAGGGATCTGTTTCACTGTCAATTATAGTACCATCGCCAACATTATGTTGTATACCTTTGTTAAGTAGTGCATCACCATGGTGATATATCAATTTTACTCAGTTTCAAATACCTTAGTGCACTATAGTATCGAAGTAGCACAAAATGTGTCAATCCAAATGGGTATGTAACTAGCAATCATAATGTGATAAACTACTCTAACCCAAGTCAAATCGATGTAGTGGTTATCTAACAATCTAAAACCAGAGAATTAAAATAAAAATGATAAGAAACTAAAATTTAAACTTAAACAGGACAGAAAGTAAAAATATGAATAGCAATAAACTAAACAACAAAGAGATAAAAGGTGATAAAAGAAACTTGGACATTGATGAGTGAGGTTATTGACCTATGCTTAGCTAAAAATCTCTAAATTGCTTAACAAACCAGCATGAATCGATCTCAAGGCAATGGATTTAACAAAATCAACATAACTTAATGAATATTGAACTTCACTTAAACTAGAATCAGACCAAACTCTCATTAGCGTAATCTAATCAAATCATCATGAAGAAATAATCCAAAATAGCCAATAATCTATCTAAACAATCAATCTCTTGAGTTAGACATGAAGATCTCAATACTAGGTTCAATCAAACATTTTATCAAACACTTAATAGGTGGAAAAATACCACAAATCAGATTTCAAGTGATCAAGTTGAAATAAGCATGAAGAATACTTAAACTAAAGAGATTCTATTATTTGTATGCTTAAGCAACCAAGATTTTCCTAGATCCACATAGATCTACCTCATTTCTTCAACACTCAAATCGATCTACTCAGATTTTATCACCAAGAACACAAACCCAAACAATAAAAGCAAGTGCATAATCTTAATGAGCAAAGGAAGATGAGAAGAATGCAAAAAAATTAAACTTAAATATTCACTAAACAATAATAAATCTTCATACAAAGCTAGAGAGAGTTTGCTAGAAGTTTTAAAACACCAAGAGGGTGAAAAAATGTGGATCCCTTTTTTGTGGGTCTAAATGGGTTTTTGTAGCCTATTTTACAAAGCCCTAGAAGAGTTAAACAAAGAGAAAAAGTCAACAAAGTACAAGGTGAAAAGTAACTTGACCACATGTTGATCGAGTTGGTGTGATTGAGTTATGTTTGATCTTCAGGAAAACATCAAACTCGACCAGATATGGTCAAATTGGGGTGGTCGAGTTCCACTATGGGCATCTAAAAACTTCAAAATCGACCTGATTTGGTCGAGTTAATAAGTCCAATTGGGCAGTTCCAGTCCTTAGCTACTTGCATTCATCTTGTTCAGTCCTCATATCAAGTCCATGCTAGTCCTCATGCCTGAAATTGCTCTAAAATGATCCAAATCGCTCCAAAAGTACCTAGAACTCACTCTATAGGCAAGATGTATGCAATGCAAGTGTAAAGTGTGCAAATGAGCCTAAAATAACTCTAAAATGATGAAAATGTTATGCAAAATGAACTAAAACTCTTAAAACATGCTAAATACATACATATCACATGGCAGAGGGATGTCCAGCCAAATGAGGGTTGTAAACCATGTTGAGCTGTTAGTAACATACCATAGGGGAAATATTGAGTTTTAAGTAGACGATGTAACAAGCTTTGAGTGTGATGCAGTACTTTCCTAACCTGATTAGCCTAAAGAGTTTGGTTAAAGGCTTGGATATCACGAAAACCTAATCCACCATCCTTTTTCTATAGGCTAAATGTTTCCAAGAAACCCAAGCAATGGATCTTCAAGCCGGATCTGAACACCACTAGTATTGCGTGATCAACTTTGTTATGTCATTACAAAAACCATTAGAGAATTTAAAGCAATTCATAGTATATACATGTATCACATATGCAACTGCTTAGAGAGTGTCTCTTTTCTAACATTTGAGAGGAACCGTGTCTCCTAGCTACTTATTTTTCAACAAATTCTATCAGTGATTTTTGCAAGCTCCTTACACACCCAAAATATTAAGGCAGATCAAGATACACACCACCATTATTTATATTCTGAATACCCAAGAAGTTCATAACCCGATTACGTGTTTGGTGAAACACCTTTTGGCCAAAAGTGATTGAGGATTATTGAGAATTTATCATTTTCCCTAGACACTCTCATACTTCGCAAAATATATCCTTCAAAGTCCGACTATTCTAGATGTTAGCCAGAGAAAGAAAAGGGAGTCGTCCGCAAAAACCAAGTGTAAAATAGTTAGGCCATTCCCGCTAATATGGATACCCTGAAGGTGGCCTTGGCGCTAGCTCTTATCCAGCATAACACTAAGGATATCAGAGTAAAAAATGTAAAGATAAAGGGTTAATATGTCACATTGGCGTATACCATGAGTAGTGTAAACTGACAATATGGATCACCACTAATTAGTACAAAGAAGGAAACAGGGCAGACACATATCATTATCAGACGTATCCAGCGTTCCATGAATTCTTTCTTTCTAAGAACCACCTTAAGGAAAACCCACTCAACTATGTCATATGTTTTGCTAATACTAGTCTTTATAACCATTAATGTCTTGGATACACTTCAAAGTGTTCGCAGGGAATGATGTGATGCATGTGCAATATGAACATTATCTATAATGTGTCGACTTGGGACAAAGGTTGCCTGAATTTCACATATTAAATCTGAGAGGATAGGTTTTAGACGATTTACTAGAACCTTTAAAATAATTTTATAAATAAAATTATAGAGGCTAATAGGGAAAAACTCTTTTATCGTCTGCAGCTAATCAATCTTTGGGATAAGACAGATGTTGGTATTATTCCATGCCTTTAGTAAGCTACCCATCACAAAAAAGATTTTATTTAAGAAAGTATGCTCTGCTCAACCAAATCCCAATACGTATGAAAAATGAAGCAGTAAAGCCATCCGACCCTGGGGCTTTAGTACCATCAATTACAAAAGCTGCTAAGCGTATTCCATCCGTAGTAACATCTTGTAGTACAGTTTGATTCAGATGCGGTGTCACCACCACATGAATATTATCAACTATCCTTGATATATCACCCATCCTCGAGGTTGTAAAAAGTCTAAAAATACGTTTTTGCTTCCTTCGCAACGACCTCGTTACCTACTAGCTTCACCCCTCCCTATTGTTAATGGTGAGAAATCTATTTCTGACTTGTTGCTTTTTAGGGAGCATGGAAATACCGAGTATTATGGTCACTACTTTGTATCCATGTATTGCGGCTTTTATTCTTCCAATATAGTTCTTCATCATTATGAGCTTCACGTAAGTCCCTGCGAAGTGTATGTATAGCGGACATTGATATAAGTAGATTGGTGTTGGTAGAATCGAGTGCCATAGTTAGCTCGTCTATTCTCCTTGCTGAATTTATATTATTCTGAAGCGACTAGTTAGAAATTGACCTGCAGAAAGATGTAAGATTCTCAACAACAATTTGTGATACTCCACTAGAACCACTTATAGTGTTTGATATTCACTCGTTCGGGATCACCTCATGAAGCTTTGCTAAACGGCTTAATCGTATATCAAATGTTATATACTTCTGCACTTTCTCTTTAACCCTTGTAAACCGAATCATAGCATGACAGTGATTAGATTCTAACATAGGGAAATATTTTGACGGCTGAGCATGGAAACATATTATGCCATTGAGTATTAGCCTTTGCACGATCTAGCCATAATTCCACCAAATGCGATCCACAATGTCCACACCATGTCATATTATTCCCGGTGAACTCCAAATATGTGAAGCCGCAATGATGGACCATATTGCGAAATGGTTGTAAACTGGACCATGTTCGTACTTGTTCTCAATGCTTATTGGATGGTGAGAGGATTTAATTGAAGTCTCTACATATTAGCAAGGAGAATTTTGAGAAATTGATTGTTGTTCCTATTGTTCCCAAATAAAATGTCTTTGTTGTCTAACTGGATGGTCGTACACAAACAAAAAGGAAAATGACTCTTCTTTATTATTTAGGAGACAATCAAAGAGACTATGATCAACAGAAACAAAGGAAATATTTACATGACGCTTCCAAAGTAATGTCAGACCACCACTAAGGCTTTGCAGCGAGACTTATCTAACAGACTCAAAACCAAGGACCGAAGATAAATCATAGACTACATCATCAGAATTCTTGATTTTTATTGGAAAGAGTATGTCTGGGTCATAAGTAGACCAAGACCCTTTAAGCTTCGAATTATCAGAGATCCTTTAATATCTGGATAGTTCCAAAAGGTTATGATCATGTCGTTTCCAGTGGTTTATGGCCTATCGTACCCTAACCAGTTGAGTTTGTGGAGCCACCAATGTGATGTGGAGGCATTGAAGGAGAATGTTCTTCACTATCATCAGGGACCAAGACAGAGCGACCGTATGAGATCTTTTGAATAGAAGATTCATGAGAGTTTGCTGAAAGTTGTTCTTGAAGAAGACATGATTGTAGTTCAATCATGTAGCCTTTATCCATGGATGTCATGTAGTGTATGATTTTGAGTCTGTAGCCTTGCGCTTACACGTTGTAGCCTCTAGTGTGGCATCAGTCAATGGAGTTGAAGAAGATGGAGTCGCGAATGGTCCAAGACCACCATTCAGATAAGAATCATCATTAATTCTACCAAGGAAATCAATGTCACCATCATAACTGTCATCATCAATGGTGGACGATGTGGGAACTTGAATCACAATTGAACATTCAACAACTTCATGAGAGAACAAACCATATCCAGAATAGAAGGACCACATTTGTTCGTAAGTAAACTTTAAAGTTACCAATTCACCGGCAAAATCAAAGTCTCTGAAAGAAGAGAGGCATGTTGACATCCCATAACAGCCGAATGCAAATGAATTCCACATGGTTATTGCTTTCCCCATCAAAGTTGGTATCAAAAAAATTACCAAGAATTTGGCCTATGACCGTGACCATGCGGTGTGTTAAGAATTGCAAAGGGATCCCACAGACTTAGACCAAAAACGGAATACACGTAACATCTTCAATGTGGTTGTGCGGCGACCATTTCTTCACAATCAACATCTATTCGTTGAAACTTCACGGGTCACGACGTAGAACAAAAGAGAGAAGCTCATCAGAAGAGAAGATAACTAGAGAAACTGAAAAATCCACCACGCGACCATTAATTGTTTCATAGGATCCCTAAAGATGTGGTAGAGCGTTCATCATTGCTCAAAGATTATACTTACACCCGTTCACAAGTTTCACGACGAGGCTATGTTTAGTCTTCCAAAGGTAACAAGATCGGAGTTTCAGTCTCTCGAAGAGAAATCTCTTCTAATTGTTTTCGTACATGATCAGATATGGTGAAATCGCGATATAGAAATAGATAGTTTGAAATCGTGTGAAAAACAAAGGAAACAATTCACATGTCTTAAATAATGGAATATCATGTATCAATGATGCAATTATCGGTCCTGATATAACCGCTAGGAACAACCGGCGATAATTACTCTTTGAAATTAAAAAACGGTTACAAACGATAAAAAACGAGAAATTAGAGAGAAGAGAGAGCATATATTCTCTTGTACACATAATTAAAACCACATGATTATCATCTATTGCAGTTGACTAATGTTGGAAAATTTCATTTCATTATTCCATATGCATCTAGTTATCACTAGAAAACCTTAATTCATGATTTCACATGTATATAGTTAAAACTAAAAGATTTTTTTTTTGTCAACAACTTTCATTAGTCACATATTTATTACATCGAAAGTTACAAAAAAAGATAACAATATGAGACATGAATCATAAATACAATAAACATTAGATTCTGGATTTAGGATTCGTTTTGCCAAAACATCTGCACTGGATTTAGAAAATTTTATGTGATGATTTTACATCTATCTAGTTAAAACTAGAAATTTTTTATGTAAAGATTCACATGTATCTAAATAAAAACCATTAATTTCAATAACGAAAGAAATTATTCGTTTAGAAAAGGTATTGATATATTTTACGGTTGAATCGTATATTATTTATTATATATCTATATTGAATTCATTGGAACTTTGGAAGTGAGTATGACGAAAGATGTTATAAATGATTCAAAAGAATCAACCGATTAATCAAATACAACAAAAGACCAAGACAGGTTTGCGATATCTGAACAATAGAAAACGCATTTTGTTTATAGAGAAATCAAACTCTGTCACCAATATTTAATAATGACAGAACGACCATCAACACTGAATATGCATTTTATAATGAAGAAATGCAAAATATAATTTCGAAAAAGAAGTATATAATGCAAAGATATGAAGGTAGTGGAATAAGTGATTGACGTCAAATTAGAAGTGAGGACACGGATTCCACAGTCGGGGAATTATGACAGAAGAAGAGGAGAGATGGTCAACAAACACGTAGGGGTGTTTTGGTCTTTATATTAACGAAACCAGAAATTAACGGAGAAGGTGTAGTAACAAGAACGTGTTTCGTTGCGAGTGGGACCCACGCGCCTGGGTCGTTGGGCAAATATGGCGGGTAAGTTCTTGGCGGGGAACAAACGCTTTTATTAGTTACCGTGACTTTCTCCAAAACGTGGGCCCCCATCGCACGCCAGATTTGCCGGACCACCATTTTTTTTTACTTGTTATTTTTGCAATAATTAATCTTATTATTATTAACTTTCCTTCTTTTAGATATACTTCATACTTGTATAATTTATCCCTACAGAAAAGAATATAATTATATCGAGTAATTATAATTTCCTTCTTTCCTTCTTTTTTTTTTGGTAATGTTACACGATATCGAGTTAATATTTGGTTGAAGATTTGTTGTTGTGGCACAATTTAGCTTTTGACTTTGTCCCGTGCATACCTTTGCTTTACTTCCAAGTTGTTATTACAGATTTTTCTAGACTGAATAGATCTCTAATTTTTCCAACTAATTTCAATATTGGCGGTATACTGAATGTAAGATCTGTTGAACATTATGTATGAAAGAAACTGAAGAATTTATACAAAACCAAAATTTAAGGATGCAGGTAAGAAACCTTGACCGTTTTTAGTTGTTTCCATTACTTTCTAAACTATCATCTGAGATTCGTCCTAAAAGTCATCACTGAAATTGTATAGAAACCAAGACACATACAATTTGACCAGTATGCGCCAATCCAAGACACACTTCATTTTATTAATATAAACTTTGCTACAAAAGTCTTACACTTATTGATTACAATTCTCATCAATACAAAACGAATAAACACTCAACCAAAGCTCACAAGAGTTTTATTTTCTTTGAACCTAAACTTAATTCTCTCCCCCAATAGTTCTAAAGTGTTAGGTGGTCACGCCAACCCTCCTATTCTTTTTATAAGGCGTGCAACAAACCTTAGAATCATCCAAATCTCTCTAAAATGGAAACACACAAGATATGTCAAGTTTTCATTCCTGCTCGACAGCAATTTGTTGTTTCTCGTCGCAGTTTTCAGTCGTCATATACCTTAACCTAGAATTTCCCAATCTCCCAGAAATGAAAATTCTCTTGTCAAGATAACTTTCCATTTCTATTTCACGACAATCTGTTCTTCTTTGTTAACAGCTCTGTTTCTTTACTTCACCTTGATCAACAAGTCTTCATTCCGGCTCATCCTTTGATTTAGTCTTCTTCCTTTCCTTGTTTTTGACTTGGAATTCACGCATCTTCAATCTCACATTTAATGTCTGATTAATCTTCTGTGATCTGTCGTCAAGTTGTCTGATCCATTCACACACTTTCAATCTCCCTTTTTTTAATTTCAGAGTGATGATAAACTACCTGAGTTAAAAACAACTTTTGCAGCTTCGACTCACTGACGCCTAATATTCTAGCTAGTCTGTCAGTTTCAATTTCAAACATCTTCAACCACAATTTATTTTTCACTTTTCACTAATTACTCATATATTAAAAAATTAATTTAATTTACTGGGCTATAATAATAAATTTACTTTAGCTTAAATTCATTTGGGTTTTCCCTTTCGAACAATTTAAACCAAAGCAAGGCTTTGTTTACAATATTATGCTAATTATACGGATAATGACTTTTGTGAGCGTTATAAAACAGTATTAAATGTTTGTATGATTAGTTGTGAGATTTGGGCTAAACTGATCAATCTGGCTTGACAACTCTGAAAAGTAGAAATTTAATAATGCATCTTTTGGTATTCTATATGCCACCTTCTTATTTGTACGAGTTTGAATTCCATGTGTTTATGTGGCCATGTGTTGATCTGGCAATTTGTGCATGTAAAGACGTTGGTGTCGGTCAATAAAATGATCAGAGAGAGACTTTGCAGATATTTCTGTTCTTCTAGATATATACCGAGCTATATCGACGTATAGGAGCTGAGTTGGTTTACATTGTAAATGGTTTTGTATTAATTTTATTTTAGAGTCCGGTTTGTCCCACTTTACAGTTGAAGATTGTAAATTCTCTTTTACAGAACCCATTTAACAAACTCGATTCTTATTACAATAATAAACTTTTCATTCTTGCATAGTGGTGGAAGTAACAAATTCTAGTACTAATTAGTAAGCTCAAAATCCTCTTCCTGCATATTTCAGGTTGAAAGGAATTAAGCAGCTCACTCAAGATTTAAAGGATTAATTATAAATAAAAATTAAATCTAAGAACTACTTTGTAAATAGACAATAATCTAAAATATAATAAGCATCATATCATTTATTCATTTGTTTGTTATGTTGGTTATGAATAATTTTTGAGTGAGATGAGATTTTACAAGAGCATTGTAACTCTTATAATCTCTCTAGTTCTATGTTCTTGTTGAATGAATCATTGCTAATCGTTGTTTGATTCTATTATCTCTGGTATTAGAGCACTAGCGATATTTTCGGTAGTCAATACAACTCCAACGGAGCCATCGTGAAATGATGAGCTGGAAGAAACATTACCAGAACTTTCAGCTCGCTTTGATAACATGGCTAAAGCGGTTCAGAAGATGATCGAAGCCAAGATCCAGGCTGATCGTGAGATGCGCAAACTCCAAAATCAATTTTAGTCTCTAGACTCGAAATTGGATCTGATGCTCACTCATGTTCAACGCGATGAACCTCGCCGTCCTGATTCTTTCTCGCTGGTGAGAAATCGATCAGATCTTCCGCTATGAAATTTTCAGGTACCAAATTTTAACCCAGAACCAGGCTGTATTCTAGGTATTTTCCTCTGGTTAATCTGCCATCTGTACTAGCTGAATTGGAAGGTTTGGTAAAGAAGGTTTAACTTCTAGTCTTTGAAGGAATCCATCCTTATAATTGGGTTGGGTTACTCAAGTGGAAAGATATTTTTGTACTGAAGGTTATGTTGATCGAGATATGATTGAGTTAATTTCTCTCTGTTTGAGTAACAATGCGCTTAATTGGTTTAACTAAGTCCACACGTGATCCTTTCACTAGCTGGTCCAAACTTATGACTTGAATCTTGTAGAGATTTGGTTCGATCCGAAATCATACCCCAACCAAGAGTTTGTTTGCCTTAAGACAGACTGATTCAATGGTAGAATATGTGAGACAATTTGAAGAGTTAACCTCTCAAGTTCCTGGTCTGGATGAGGAGAAGTTGGAAAGTATATTTTTCAATGGACTGCAAACTAATATATAGGGAGTGGTTGAAATGTTACAACCTCATGTATTTCATGAACTAATAGCTACAACTTTATGGATGGAATACAACCTTACCAGTCGAATGATAAGTAAAGATGTAACACTAGATGGTCGAGGAGAAATATCTTAGAATGATACTTCTTTTAAGACTATTATGCCACCATCAACCAATTCAATTGCAAGTGGGAAAGCAATTAAAAGTGATCAGTCATTGGGTCGCTCTAACAAACCTTTTACTTTGACTGCAACTCCTAATAACAAGGGGAAAAAGAGATTGTCTGATGCTGAATTTGATGAAAAAAGAAGAAAATGTATTTGTTTCTTTTGTGATGCACTTTGGAGCAAAGGACATAAGTGCCGTAATAAATCATTAAAGGTTTTGACTGTGATTAATAGTTGGGAATTGGAAATTTCTGAACTAAGCACAGAGTGTGTCGTTACATAAGTTGATGATAAGATTCGTACTCTAGGTACGTGTATGTCGTTATCTCTTAGTTCTTTCTTGGGATTGTTGTCACCGATTGCCACTAAATTGCATGGACACATTGACAAGTCTAGGATAGTAGTGATGATAGACAACATGTCATCACATAATCTTATATCATTTTCAGTGGCAAAGAAAGCTGGTTTACGAACAGAACAAAGGAACAACTTACATGTGATTTTGGGAACTGGAGTTACAGTGAATGGTCTTGGAGTTTGCCATTTAGTGTAGGTATGTTTACCTACTTTCACTATGACATATGACTTTGTTGCTTTGGGGCTTGGAGGAGCTAATGTTATTCTGGGTATGCAATGGTTCCAAGCTTTGGGAAAATGTGAGGTTGATTGGAGTATCATGAATTGTCTTTCATGTCAAATGGGAATGGAAAATGGATAACTCTGAATAGGGACCCTGCTTTGTGTAATGTTCAAAGTTCTTTGCAAGTGTTACATAATCCTCAGATGTTTAGAGAAAAAGCTCGTTATCAAAGCTGTGCTAGCATGAAAACTGAGTTGAATAGTTCAGTAAAAGAAAAAGAATAATTGGCTACTTTGCTGCCCTGGTTTAGTAAGGTATTTGAAGAACCTAAGGCATTACCACCAGTGCGAGGGACTAAACATTCGATCACCTTACAATGAGGTATAGGACCTGTTAGTATGAGACCATATCAGTATCCGCAAGTTCATAAAGAAACAATGAATGAGTTGGTAGAATATATGTTGTTTACAAGTATTATCAGACCTATCAATAGTCCATATTAGAGCCCAGTTCTTTTGGTTAAAAAAAAGGATACAACATAGAGATTTTGTGCTGATTATTTGAGACATCTTCAACTAGTTTTTGAGGTCTTTGAAAACCATGTTCTATTTGCCAACATAAAGAAAATGCTTGTTTGGTCAGACTCAAGTGGAGTATTTGGGTCATGTAATTTCATATAAGGGTGTTTCTTCTGATCTAAGCAAAACTGAAGCTATGTGTAACTAGCCTCCACCTTAGAATTTAAAAGACTTGAGAGGATTTTTGGGATTAAATGGATACTATAGACGCTTTGTCCGCTGGTATGGAGGTATTGCAAAACTGTTAAAGACGCTTTTGAAGAAAGATCAGTTTAATTGGGATGAGAATGATCAGTCAGCTTTTGAGGCATTAAAAGATGCAATGGTAACAAATCATGTGCTAGCATTACCTGACTTTAATAAGTTGTTTGTACTAGAGGCTGATGCCTCTGGTTTTGGATTGGGAGTTGTACTCATGCAGGATCACAATCCAATGGCTTATTTTAGTCATGGGCTGACACCAAAAAAGCAACATAAGCCCATTTACAAACGTGAGTTAATGGCTATCGTGATGGTAGTGCAGAAACGGTGACACCACTTGCTGGATCGAAAGTTTGTGGTTCGAACTGATCAACGAAGCCTCAAATTTTTTTTGGATCAGCGTGAGATATCTCTTGAGTATCAACATTGGTTAACTCATTTTTTGGTCTATGATTTTGAAATTGTTTATCGCCCAGGAATTGAAAACAAAGCATCAGACTGATTATCAAGGATAGTAAACTCCGATGTGCAAGAAGGTACTACAACCCTTTTCACTCTTACCTTGCCTATTGCATCTGAATTATAGGATCTGTATGCTGAGATTGAAACTGATGAATACATCAAGTCTATTAAGTTGAAGCTTTAGTCTGGGAAATCTGTTAAGAAGAAGTTTTCCCTAATTAGAGGTAGGTTGTTTCACGACAAGAGCTTGGTCATTCCTTATACTTCTAACTTTATTCCTCTTATCCTTAAGGAGTGTCATGACAATGTACAAGGCGGACACTGAAGAGTCTTAAAGACCCTTCAACGCATTAAACTGAATGTTTACTGGTAGAATATGAAGAAGTAGGTCCGCCAATGTGTAGCTGAGTGCACCACATGTCAGACACATAAGCATTCCACCTTGCCTCTAGCTGGATTGCTACAACCTATCCCATTCCTCAGAACATTTGGGAAGATATTGCTATGGAATTTGTAGAGGGTTTACCTTCCCTTCTGGTGTGGATAGTATCTATGTGGTTGTTGATAGACTGAGCAAATTCACTCATTTCATTCCTTTGAAGCACCCTTGTTCTGCTGTGGATGTGGCTACCATATTTGCTAAAGAGATTATTCGCTTACATGGTGTCCCTCGTTCAATTATTTCTGACAAGGATCACATTTTTCTCAGCAAATTCTGGAAAAAGAGTTTTTGTTTAGCAGGAACTCAACTCCGATTCAGCACCGCCTTTCACCCTCAAACTAACAGCCAATCTAAGGTGGTTAACCATTATTTAGAAGGATACTTGCGCTGATTTGCTTCACCTCATCCACGAACTTGGAGTTACTTCCTCTTTTGAGCAGAACTCTGGTATAATACATCTTCCACAATGCTATACAAACTACACCATTCTGAGTAGTTTATGGCAGAGATCCTCCTTCCATTTTGCCTCTTAAGGCTGATTATACTCTGAACTTTAAGTCAAAAACCATGCTCAGAGAACGTGATAATATGCTAGAACAGTTGAAAGAACATTTGACCAAAGCTCAGTTCTGAATGAAGCAAAATACGTATAAGCATCGCAGAGAGTTAGAGTTTGCTGTTGGTGATCTAGTAATTCTGAAGCTCAGGCCATATGGGCAACAATATATTACTCATTGCGTTCATCAGAAGCTTGCTGCTCATTTTTATAGGCCATCTGAAGTGTTGGAAAGAATAGGAAAAATGGCTTATAAGCTGTTGTTACCCACTGAGTCCAGGGTTCACCCTGTGTTTCATATCTCTCAATTGAAACCAGTCCTTGGCATGGGTCACCAAGGCAGCTCCTTGCCTATTTCTTTCACGGTTCATGATGAAGTGATAGTTGAACTTGATACTTTGGTGGATTCTTGTTATGATGCTAAAGTTTATTTGGAGGTGTTGGTGCATTGGAAAGGTCTACATAATCATGAAGATTCCTCGATGAGAGCTGTAGATCTCCATCAACAATTTCCTCTTTATCCACTTGAGGACAAGTTATGATATGAGAATGAAAGTATTGATAAGTCTCTTTGTGCATATTTCAGGAAGAAAGGAACTAAGCAGCTCACTCAAGACTTAAAGGATTAATTACACATAGAAACTAAGTCTAGAGACTACTTTGTATTTAGTCAATAATATGAAACATAATAAGTATCATATCGTCTGTTCATTTGTTTGTTATGTTGGTTATGAACAAATTCTGAATAAGGTGAGATTTTGCAGGAGCACTGTAACTCTTGTAATCTCTCTGGTTATATGTTCTTGTTGAATGAATCTTTGCTAATCGATGTCTGATTCTATCATAAGCCTCCTCGTTTCCATTTTCATATGTTTGATCTTTGTTCAATTTTTCTTATTCATTAAACATCTAAAATGTTTACGTCGCTGCTTCTCATCTTTGATTGGGTAAAACCGCAATTTGATGTGATGCATGAAGATCAAAAGCTGTATATTCTTCACTAGTTTTTAAATATGTATATGACATTATTGAATACTATTTTTAGAATATCTGACATTTAAAAGAACACATAATATATAGCAGCAAATCACTAATTAATGTGATGTTCCATAAGTTATTCTTGGGCAGTGAGATCATTGTTTGGTTTAGTACCCTAACTATAGCTGAAACCTATTTTGTCCACATTGTTGTTCAAAATTGAGAAGATAATGATGACTCAGCATTGACATGTCTTTACGATAAGTTTTGTCCACAACCACAAAACAAAATTCTCATTGATATAAAAACCTTCGCTAACTTTATTTAAAATATTAATAAGGCAATAATGTAACCCAATTTGCATTTGATAAATAATCTTAATTTTATTTGCCATTGAAGAGTAGTTAATGTTATTGCGCTAGAGTTGGAAACTTGGTAGATATACTGAATTAGGTCCATTGAAGTCACACAAAAACTCACAAGCCACAAGAACACACAACGCTAATCTTCTAAATTCGAAAGTCTCATACTGAAAATTTATCGTATATTGATGATTCAATTGGCATATGATTGGCCATACAATTCAAAAGGTAACATTTACAAGGGACCAATCACTTTTGTGATGTGATTGAGACTAAAAGTTTTGGTATTCTCAGATAATCAATTTACTCATATATACCGGCATGAAAGAAAGTCTATAAACTACAAGATGTTGTAAGATGTGATATAATTTTGTCATGTTTTTTCAAATCATATTTCTAATTTTCAATGATTTTACTAGTAGATATTGGTAATTTATCATAAATCTCGTATTTTTTGGAAGGAAAAATGAAATTATTAATTTTTTTCAAATAAATCATATGCTACTTTTACATAACCAAATTAAATATACATATAGCATATATAAATACATATTGAAATATATGATTGGCCTCTTATATAGATCTTATTTGGTAAGACATAAAGCCGTAACATTAAGGAGCATAAGCATTAAACCTCTTATTATGCTATCTTTATCAAGCCCTAAGATTACCTGACATGTGATTGAAAAAGCGGTGAATAATTAGACTTCAAATTACAAAATTAGACATCATAATTTATTTTTAATATTATGTATAGAATATTGATTTAGAATATTATTATAATTAATAAGGGTAAAATTATCTTTTAATAAAGTTTAATACTCTATGTCAAGATTTTGAGTGGTAAGACTTTTTGTTGAACATAATGGTCTTGTAGGAACTAATCTATTGTCTATTTTAAATTTCTTTAATATGATTGGTTCCTACAAAAGCATTATGTTCAAAAAAATCTTTACCAATCAAAGTCATACTTTATTTAGGAGCATTGAGGTATAAATCATTTAAAGAGCATTAAACTACCAATCATGTTTTATTGATAGAGCATTAAAAGGAGCATTATGCTCTATAAGTATGTCTTACCAATCAAGACCATGTAATCAGTTGATCATTAAGAAGAGAAGTTAATTCATATCAATTTCCAATTAAATTTTGTATGAAAAATGATAACCTTATAAAGGATAATTGTTTGATTTGGTATAAAATGTAGAGAAACCGACACCGATAGTGCTTAGCACTAGCCCAAGACCGTAATACCCGAGAACCCCGAAAGAAACAAAAGACCCTCTAAGTATGAAGATGAATATGGAAGAACACTTAGAGAATACTTGAAATAATTTTAGAGAGAATATTAGAACTTATGATGAACACTCTTTCTTATCAATTTCTTGTGCATGCTACAAATGAGGGGGGTGAAGAGGTATTTATAGCCTCCAAAAGATCTTATAACAAAAATCTAGTTTATTCTATTCTAACCTCCTTAGCCTAGATATTTCTTACATCTCTAGATATTTCTAATACAATATCTAGATTTTTGTTACATATATCTAGATTTTTCCACATTACTAACTAAACATTATCTATAGAATTATCTAGAATACTTAAGGAGGTGGAAACCTTCTAGAGTTATTTCTAGGTAAATTCTAGAATTTGGGCTTAGTTTTGGGTTTGCTCCAAAAATATATAATTGGATCACTAACCCATAATTAAGCCTAACCCAAAATCAAGTTTAAT